>JBBBDQ010000840.1:0-32500 GCA_037127315.1 Ascarosepion bandense
CTCTCTCTCTCTCTATATATATATATATATAATGTAAGGATGATCAGCCGTTTACTCTACCATGATTGCGACCTTTTCGAAAAGGTTGAAACCATGGTAGCATAAACGGTTGATCTTCCCTATCGAAATATCTAAAAGCTCTACATGTTAATTATTCATCCACTTCAAATATGTATTGAACACTTTCTAATATATCTGCTTACTGATCTAATTTAATTTAAATCTGACCTATAATGATTTAATATATATATATAGAGAGAGATAGAGAGAGAGAGAGAGAGAGAAAGGAACAACAACTCCTCACTTAACGACTTACCTGTTTATCAGCATTCATGCTTACGACCACTTATAAAATCTCGTAGAATAAAAAAATACAGCCTGTCTGTATTGTACGCTGTACGATAAGTTTGATAAAAATTGCTTTTTCCTCCTTCAAATGTATATAAATAAGTAATGTCATAAAAATAAAAGTTTGTATTTATAGTATACGAACCGGCGTAGTACAGAATCTTGAACTAATTTTCGAATTTGATTATGAAGTTCAGTGTACTACTACTCATCCTACTACTCTCTCTCTCTGTATATATATATATATATATATATATATAATGACGTTCAAAACGAAAAAATTAAGATCTGCAATGCCAAATATGAAAACAAAAACACCAGTCGACCGGTTTTGTCCCCACTCATCAGAAGTATAAGCGGAGAAATATGAAAAATAAATTTGCTATGGGTTACAGGAATGAACGAGAGGGGAAGTTTTAATTTTTGCTAAAAGTTAAAACTTTCCTACCGGTGCATTTATGTAACACATAGCAGATTTATTTTTCATATTTCCTCCATTTACAATTCTGATGAGTAGGGACGAAAGACTAGTGTCTTTTGTTTTTATATTTGACAGGGCCAATCTTAGTAAATTTTTTATTTTTAACGCCATATATATATATATATATATATATATATATATATATATATATATATATATATATATATATATGCACTACCGGCCATAATTATTAGGACACCCCAGTTTTTTAAAAGAAATGATGTATTTCATACTATTTTTAGTATTTATTGCCAAAACGATAATTCTAAATGAAAATAGAATGGTCCTTTTGTTAATACTGCACAATAACATGTACATCAAATGAACTGTTCTGGTGTCCAGTTTTTGTGCTATCTTCCTCATGTTATTCTCTTCTTCTTATTGGCTGGCCGAAGCAAAAGCTTCATGGCTGACTTGTAAACATTTTGCAAAGTAATAATAACAAAAGAAATATTCTATTTTCATTTAGAATTATCCACTTGGCAATAAATACGAAAAATAGTATGAAATACATCATCTTTTTTAATAAACTGGGGTGGCCTAATAATTATGGCCCGTAGTATATATATATATATAGTTATGAATTAATTGTACAACGGAAATTTCTATGTTTCGAGATAGATTCTCTTCATCAAGCAAAGTTTGATGTTTATGTATGTGTGAAGATATAAAATTTACATGTGTGTTCCTGGATATATATTTGAGCAGTAATCTTTTTTTTTCCAACATATTTCGTTAAAAACAACCGACAAGGAAGATTTTATTAATTTTTATTTAATTTTCCCAGTATTCTTATATCTTTCCTTTTTTGCTGGAGATAAGGAATGTAAAAATATTCCATAATGTTTGACTTTCCAAGCGCTTTCAGCCACTTCACTAGCCCTTATATACGAGTGTTCTTATATATATATATATATACATATATGTGCGTGTGTGTGTGTGTCTGTCTGTATGTGTGTGAAGTTTATGCATTTGTTCAAGAAAAACAGCCATACAATTTCATGTACTATTGTCAAACTTATCAATTTAGATGCATGTGAATGCTTAACGTAATTTGTTTTCTTTGTTGTAGGGAAAAGTCGCTCAACCGCGTTTCTGTTATACGAAAACGGTTTTGGTTGCAACAATTAGCATAGCTCGGTATATGATTATAATTCCCTTTGTTATCAATGTCCAGAAAACTAAAATATTTGTGCTTTGCAAAAAAAAAAAAAAAAAAATAATAATAATAATAACATAATAAAATAGAATAAAAAAATAAAAATATTTATTCTGTTTTGCTTAACATTTCTTTATCAAGAATATAGCAGGAACAAATAAAATCTATTTTTTAAAATCATTTCACCCCAAGCAAGGCAATAAGGTCACTAAAACGCAAAAGTTTACTGAGAGTGTGAGAATATGAAAAAATACTATTAAAGGGAGAAAACAATAAAAGAGCAAGAATAAAAAAGTTAGAAGACGACGATTGACATTGCTTTTAATTTTTCGAAGATCAAAGCAGACAGGAAAGCAAGAGACCAGAAAAGAGTTCCATAAGCGAGTAAAGAAATCGTTAGCATAGAACTTACGAGAACATCGTTAGCAGTGTTTGTTCAGTCGTAGAATCTACAATCTAACAAACACTCCTAACAATGTAGATATATCAATATGGGTCCATAAATTGTTAGCCGTTTCCACTCATACTGCACTACCTAGCCTAGGGACTGAACTCACAAAGCAGAGACGTTTATAAATATGTACAAATATTAATGAAAATAAGCCGCTTTTTATAGAACATCCTTGTTTATTTATCTAGCTCACTCTGTAAAGCGATTTAGTAAACATAGCTTAAATGTGGCCCAAGGACGAAATTATGGAACACACAGTGAGGATCATATTTACTATTCAGTCGTAATTAATCTAGCGAGACATGCTTGCAATAACAATTATACTACGTCGAAGAGCTCTTAACTTTCTGTGTAGAGATTATTGTAATCACTACAATGTTGAAATAGCAGGACGGGTTAATCTATCTTGTAAAATATTCGATACTATTGTGGCATTTACGTGAACTGTTCGACATTCTATTTTTATCAGCCTTAAAAGAGCTGTTTGCTATCAATCAATCACATTGAGAGTGAATATGATTTAATGACGAATAAGCATTCAGTGTAGAGTTATTTTTGTACCCAAACAACTTCCGGTTTAGTTGATTTGTTTTTGTTGCCGACAAGAAGCAACTGGAAAAGTTAGCGTGTAGTAAAAGAATCGTTTTTCATAGAACATGCTTTTAGAAATCTGCCACACCGTTGTTGATATTACTTTTCGTGTCTGGTGCAAATATATGAACATTGTCAGTCGATGACTTGCATTTTTTTTTTCTCGTAGGAAAACTGAATGGAAACGAATTAAACAAATTATGTCAAATGAATAATGTAAAAGCAACACGTTTATTTATTTATTTCAGCGCATCTGTCTTCTGCCATGTAAAAAACATCTTTTCACTTTTGTTTTTCATACTTTTTCTCCTCCCATCCCTCCTGGGTAATAAGCGGGTGGAATGTACTAGTTTATTAAAAAGACATACATTATTACACTTTTTTAGTAGTAGTGAACGGGGAGAAATGCAGTAAAAATAAATATATATTTATTTTTTAACGCAAAATATCAGGCGGATGTGCGTTGTGGTGCATTGGATATCGGCTCGGAACGAGAAATCCAGCCGAATTCATTGTATTCACTTACGCGCAAATACCCTTGGGAAAGGTATTAATCCGTCTATTCCTTCCAGTTGTGGGTTAAATAACAGGACAGATTGGGTTCTATAGCCTTGGTCGGCAACCAGTCTACCGCAGAAAGCAATGGCAACCTACTGCGGGATAATCTTCTGCCCAGTCAGTCATGCCTCTTTGGAGACATGATCGCCCAAGCGTGTATCACGTATGGCACTTAACTGACTGATGAATTATATGATGACTATTTTTCTCAGTCTTCAAGTAGAAAAAATTCCGCTCATACAGCCTCAGTCATTATTAGTTATGTTTTATTGCTTTGAAGAGAAATTAAATTTTATCGCACAATATGTATTTCACGACTTAATATGTTGCAGTCTGTTGTATATTTCTTGTTGTTTGCTTTTGTTTAGCAACATATCAACCTATATGGGTTATTCAATATCGAAATCTAAATATTTTCTACGCATTTTTAAAAATTAATAATGGCTTCTAGTCACACATGTCTTAGATGGAGAGGAGAGGAGAGATGGATTTGCGCGTAAGTGAATATAACGAACACAACTGGAATTTGAACTCGGCTCTCTGATTAACAATTCCGTGCAATTATCTATTGCACCACCCACACATCTAAACTTACATCAGGTAGTATTCCCAAGCGGTCACTCATCTAGATACTGAGCAGCCGTGATGTACTGGATTCAGTGTTTCAAATTGATGTGACCGTAAACCTAATATATTTCTGGCTGTTCTACATTGCCGACAAGATTCAGACCGTAATATACTGGGTTTTCGGATAAATTTTTTTGTTCTTTCCAATGTAATTTAAACTAACACGCAAACTGTGCTGGGTTCACCAATAACATAAAGTGACTCGTGAAGTTCAGACCCGGCCTAGCGGTTATCATTTATTAAAACTGCAACTGACGTCTCTGAAAGACACTGAATGCAAAGTCTATCCTGACGTGACCTAGAGTGAGCCACATACTACAAGTCTGTTCAACGGAAGTATAATTCTTATTAGCAATGATAAAATCCAATTAGCAAATTAATTATTTTATTTGTTGTCGAAAGATTCTCGAATTCTGAGCACATAAAACATCTCTTAAGTCTGTATAGATCTCTTCTCACCTTTAAAAAATTAATAGTAATTCCAGTAAGTTTGACAGAGTTAGACTTGCAGCTGCTCTCAAAAATTACAACCTCCAGGAATTTAAATGCAAGTTCAATACTCATCTCTTAACTACTTGACCCTAGTTCTTTCCACACCACCCTGTATATCCATTCCTTTCTCTCCACTTTTGCAACTGTCACCACACCTGTATTCCCATCCTTCTCTTGCTCCTTTCTAACTGGTTCATCCTTCTCTAATCTTTTTACTCTTATTTAGCCCCCTGCACATCAGTGGCGTTACCGCCTTGCTCAGGGTGATATGATTAAAAAAAAAATGAAATTCTATTAGTTGTTAACTGGGACAAGATATAGCTTGTAAATTTTAACGCTTACAAAGCTGCTTCCATTTAATCATTATAGAAAACAATTTTTATCTTGCATCAGCATGGCTGATGCCAATCCCCAGGAGATTAATTCACTCCAATTTCTTGGTTTCACGTTTTTTACTGAAATGAAGTGAAGCGATTAAATTGAATCAGTTGTTAGGTTTGCTAATAAGAAGTTTGTTTTACTGAGTCGTGCCAGACAGTTTTTCACATCAGTATCCATCTTGCACATTTATAAATCTACCATTCTTCTGTGTATTTCTGGTCTGGTGCTCCGACTATATATCTCGAGATTATGGACAAAATCCAAAGAAGTGTCTGCAATGTTATGGTTCCTGACATGATATCTAGACTTCAGTCACTTTCTTCTGATATGAATTATCTTCCTTCTGTCTTTACTATATTTTCATAGTAGTTTTGGGCTCTCCTTTTGGTAGCTTGACCGCGTGAGTTTAAGTTTATTACTAAATTTCAACGTTTTACTGTTGAAATAGATGTAATCCCAAGTTTTATTCTGATAGTTTCTTTTCTAGCACTTTTCACCTCTGGAATTGTTTTCCGGGTTCTTGATTCCTTGATACTTACAATCTTCAAGAGTTTAAATGTAATATCAAATCGACATATTCTGCCTTTCTTATTTCTGTAATTTTATTGTCCTTTTTCCTCAATAAAATCTTATTCTCCTCCACTCTCAGCAACTTCTTGCATCTTAATGATATTGACATCTTGCTTGGAGTGAAATTATTAAAAAAAAAACGAAGCTATTTGCTAAAAATAAAGTATTCCTGTAACTGGAATAAATTATCGCCCGGTTCACACTCCACCCACGTCTATTGAACAGGTGTAGAGGCTCATCCCTTGTTCCCTGTTTAGGATGTGGTTTCCGGTTTTCTCTTTTCCAATCTTTTCACTTTTTTTTTTTTCAATTGGAGTAGATAGACTAAACTATCGCCCGGTTCACACTCCACCCACGTCTATTGAATAGGTGTAGAGGCTCATCTCTTGTTCCCTGTTTAGGATGTGGTTTCCGGCTTTCTCTCTTTTAATCGTTTCACTCTTATGTAGTCCCCTGCATATCAGTGGCGTTACCGATTAAAAAAAAGAAATTAAAATTCGAAAGAGTTAAAACTCGTGAATAAGGAAGCTAAAGTTGATCTTTTCTATGTAAAATTTTGATTCTGAGTTAATTTTACTGAAGGTAGGTTTGCATTGGAAGATGATACACATTCTGTTTTTTAAATTTGTTTACGACAATAAAAGTCAGGTTTCTCTTGATTTATTCTAAGAATACCTTAAATAAGAAACCTATTTAATTAACAACTCACAAATTCATTGTGAGATTGAAGCTTTGATTTAAATGTTGTTATTCCAAATTCTTTTACGGGGAATAATATAATTTGTTCCATATTTAGTTTTTATAATTGCGGATGATGATCATATTGTTGAAAGATAAATTAAACATTTGGTTGCATTTGAACCAGTGTTCATATTTTTTGATATTTTTATTGATATTTTATGCACATTTCCAGTCCATATCATATCACAAAATACAATATAAGTAATATTTTGCATTTTAAAATGATGACGGACTCTCTAACTGATATTTTAACTCCAGATATATAAGAACAGACGATATTTTCCACCAGAATACGATGATATCTTTTCAGAAAGATGCCTTGCATCTTCACATGTATTTATTGTACGAATTTTAATATTGACTTTCGATGGATATATTTTCAAGGTGACTGTTCTTTTCTTTTGGTACGATCGGAAAACTACCATTAAATAAATCGCTTTTTTTTTTATTGCCAGCGTTAAGTAGATTTTTGCAAGTTTCTTATTTGACAGACGGCAGATAAAATTTTGTTTAAGCAGAAGCTGAAAGATTTAGCGCCAATGTAGATTTTGTACGTTTTTTCATTGGTCTTGGCTAAAACTTGGCATATAAAACTGGTTGATTTTCTTGAAGCACTGCTTATATATATATATATATATATATATATATATATACTATTTCCGTTTTCTGGCACAATATGTACGTATCTATAAAGGATGAAACCTATGTATACTCAACCGAATTTTACTTTTTATGAGTCACATTTATTAAAAACGATTATCTATCTATCTATCTATCTATCTATCTATCTATCTATCGTGAGTGCTAAAATATTCACTATTTTTTCAAAAGGTGGAGCTTTATAAGAGACTATCACTGTCTCCTGTACTTGTAAAATAGATAAGATACAAGTAATGAGGATGATGAGAAAGAAAGAAATAGATAGAGAGAGAAAGAGGGATAAATTTATAATAAAACATAGTTTACTGCAACAAAACAGCCATTGTCTTTCGGTACTATTTTATTAGCACCTCGTCAGGCAGTGAAATATTTTTTCTGTTAGGCTTAATTATATGTAAAACATAAAAACAGCACAGTTTTTACCATATCCATATATATATATATAAAGTGAATGTGTGTGTGACAGAGAGAGAGAGAGAGAGAGAGAGAGAGAAAGAGAGAGAGAGAGAGAGAGAATGTGAGACCGATAAAAAAGAACGTGGAATGAATAAAAAAAGGTTAATAATAAATTTCGTCAAAAAGAAATAAAATGATATAAACGTGATATAGAAAAGATAGAAATACTGAGAGAGTATATGAGAGTGAAATACAAAACATGAATGTATTCTCTCTCTCTCTCTCTCTCTCTATATATATATATATATATATATATAGAGTGAGTCATCCGCAGACAGATCAGTTTTGCTGTATCACAGCTCATCTGTACGGTTAGACATCCGATTGCTTTTTACCCAGGATTGAAACCCGACCGAATTGGCGTCAATCGGCGATTCTACCTCTGAGCTATGGGCGCTCGGTAGAAGTAGGCAGACTTTTAAGCTTGTACATGCGTAGATGCTATCTTCTCACCAAGCTATGAATAAAATAGCAGAACAGACCGAGTTCTATAACCTTGGGTGGCAACAGGTCTAGAAGAAGGAAATCTCTGAATTCAAATCAGCCTGAAGTGGGTTGGGTTTCGTCAGGCTGTCTTTTCCAAAGAAATTTTATTTCTGCTGCGGCGACAGTACATGTGGTGTCGCCATGACTCTAACGAGTCACGTGTATCTGGATATATATATATTTAGTGTATCGAGGCAGCAGATAATTTTCTAAACATATACTGTTAAATATAAGAGACAATGAATGTCTATTATGTTTAATCATGAGCTGTTCTAAACATTGTATTTTGGCTTTAATTTCAGGTGAAAATAAAGACAAAAATTCTCCAACATTTGGATATTTTTTTATTAAGTGCGCGTTCACTACCATGTGGTACAGTTGGTATGACATTCGCTTAATAACGCAACTGTCTGGGTTTCAATTCATGGTAGTGGATGCGCACTGTTGATGAGTCCCAAACATAGAACGAAACGTCCAGTGCTTTCTGCATTCTGTTGAGGTTGAATAAAACTCGATGAATTACTTACTTAATATTTCAAATCCTCCTACAATTTCTCATATATATATATATATATATATATATATATATTTGGAGAGGGTGGGGGACAAAGTAAGAGAAAAGGATAGGGGGATAGTGAAAGAGGAATATATAAAGAAAAATGTGAAAAAGAATAGAAGGAAAAATAGACGTAATTTCGGTTAAAGAAAAAGGGTCAACTGAGTAGGAGATAAATAGAGAGAAAGAAACAAGGAGAAAAGTAATATTGTAAGAATAAAAAATGTTAAAGAGAGAAGGCGAGAAAGAGATGAGTGAGAGAGAGAAAGAGTGATTTAAATACTTGAATGGTTTATAAAGATTGAAAAACATCTGTATTGAATTAAAAACCTGGTTATTAGAATTGCCGACAAAGACAACTCTAATAACCAGGTTCACCCACCTGGTATCTGTGGAGGAAGAAAAAGAAAACTTTTATTAAAGTATTAATTAAAAACAAGTCTGTCAAAATGCCAATACGAACACTACTATTAAAAACTGCTTTATTTACACCACAAATGAAATCGTTATGAATAGGCGCCATTTTGTGTTTAAAAAATTCCGCCCTAGTTTCGAAGGGCGCGGCGGGAACTATTCTTAATTCATTCATTTTTTCAATGAGAGACTCTGGTATCCAAAATACACTCTGCGGTAATCTTCATACGGAAGTGCTCAAGAGGCAACCCTATTGATGTTTTATCTTTCTTTTTTTTTTGTGAATTCACCTTGTAGAACGGATAACAAGTGGGAAAGATGATAAAAGAAAAAAAATCAAGTCTGAAATAAAGACGAAATATGAAATTATAAATGTCAAAAAATCAATTAAACTAAAATGCAAAAATAAATAATATTAATATTATTTCACTAATTTACTTTATCAAAATTTAAAAAAAAATCACAACAAAATTAGAATAACAATTTTGTTTTGCGTGTCTGAATTACTCTGTCAAAATCGATATTTCAAAAGCTTATCTATTTTATTTTACGAGGTCTCCTGAATGTTTTTTGCCAATATGTTTCGGACAAATATTTTATTGGACCGTTTCAGTTTTATGCAAACCAGAACTTATACTGAGAGCAAACTGCCTGCATATAAATAGAAAATGAATTCAGTAAATATACAAAAATAGAAAGGCTTGCAAGACAAGCTTGTGTCTTCTCACCGGACTTAGTAAAATTTTGCAGTGAGACGGTTCACAGAGAATTAGATGTCTTAACCGGATTCGTTTGATGTTTAACAAGAAAATTCACGTTACATGGAAACCTACCAAACTCTATCTGTAACATAATCGTCGATAATACAAATATAATAGCATCATCCACATGTAAAATAAAAGGTTAAAAATGATGGAAGCATTATTAACAAAAAAGTAAAAGCCAACATTTAACAATATTAACTCTGAACACGGCCACAATGTACTGACCGTGGTTGGAAAATAAAACGTTCGTATAACTCTACATGCATAAAACAATCTATATTTTCAGTTAAAAGTAAAATAAAACTCATCCTTGATAATAACTATATGTATAGCTAAAAGGGCTTGAATAAATAAAACATTTGGACAATTTTTATATAATTTATGTACTGAAAAAAAAAGAAAAGAAAAAACAATTATAAGGTCACATAAAAAATTATATAAAAAACTTAACCACAGTTCAGTGTTTGTCATTTTTAACAAAACTTGCATAAAAGAGGGACTTCTATCTAAAAACACAATATAGTACTAGTAATAAAACAGTGATTGATGTAAAATAATCGACTTAGAATTTATTTAAAAAAAAAAAAGAATTATATTATTGTTCCTCATTGCTTGGACAGATAGTAGAAGTGAAATGCACTTAACGTGGTATAGTTACAAACGATGAAAGAAGTGGTTTATTTTGGACTATAAAATTAGCTATAAATTTTAAACGTTCATTTTCTTGATAGCATTTTTTCTTTTCTTTTCTGTTCAAGGAATTGTTGAGTTAATAAGAATTACAGCCACAAGAGCAAATGAGCGAAATTGTTTAGTGTTGAAAAAATTCCACATCACGATTTGCAATCAAGGAAATTACTTTTCCTCTTTGAATAAAAACAGTAAATGCCACATAAACGCCCACTGAAGCAGTCAATAAACTAACATTTGGAAAACAATGAAAAAACAAACATAAAAGACAAATATGAAAATAAATGACAAAGAAAAGAAGATAATCTTTTTGGAATATTTCAAAATAGAGTAATTGATGCATTTCAAGGTAAGCATGTTTGAATAAGATTTAAATTAATGAACATGGAGGATAAAGGGTGAAAAACTTGTTTCGAACATAAAAAGAAAGCAAAATACAGGAGAGGAGAAAAATGGTTGAAAATCGGAGAAAATGTATTTATTATTGCGAAACGTCGCGTAAGTCATTCAGGATGGAGTTGAAAGATGACACTTAATAAAATGCATTAGCTTGAGCTTTTTCGTTCGACGGATAACTTGGGCTTTACAATGGTGCTTTGAAAGTTTTTTTACGAATAACTCGTCTTCTTCTGTGAGTATCAATAGCTACACATATATAACCTTGACTTAGTCGTTCATCCGTAATCACTTATCTGTTTGAATGTATGAATATCAACTTATTCATATCTATCTATCTATCTATCTATCTATCTATCTATCTATCTATCTATCTATAGACAGTTAATATGTTATCCGCTGCCTTTCTCTGTCTCTTTTTCCCTCAATCTGGCCTGTTAGTATCAGGTTCTCCAAGCCCTCCTTCCTCATTGCATGTCCCAGAAACTCCAGTTGTCTCTTCCTGATGCTCAGTATTAATTTCCTTTTCGTTTCCATTCTTTCCAACACCTCGTCATTGCTCACATGCTCGATCCACGATATCCGCAGCATCCTTCTGTAGAACCACATTTCAGCTGCTTCAAGTTTTCCCTTCATCTTTGTTGATATTGTCCAATATTCACTGCCATATTGAAGAACTGACACCACATAGAAACCTAGTACTCTCTTTTTTGTTTCTAGAGAAAGTTTCCTGTGTCTTAATACTTTACTCAGCTTCTGAAACGCGTCCTTCACCATGTCAATTCGCCTTTGGATCTCTGTGTCGCACTTTCTGTCTTCGGTTAGAACACTTCCCAGATATTTAAATTTTCGTACCTGCTTGATTTTAATACCTGCCACTTGTATTTGGCACTTTGGGCGGCTCTTTTTTCTGATGACCATGTATTTCGTTTTTTTGTAGTTTATTTGTAATCCCTTGTTGTCACTCTCTTCAGTTACTTTCTGAAGCAGGTCCGGTAGTTTCCGTTTCGTGTCTGCAATCAGCACTGTGACGTCTGCGTATCTTATGCTGTTCAGATTATGGCCATCGGTGACAAATCTTGGTATAACATCTAGGGTCCTCAAAATATTCTCACTGTACAAGTTAAATACATCCGGTGAAAATACACATCTCTGTCTTACGCCCCTTTCTATCTTTGTATATCTGCTGAATTCGTTACCTGTCCGTATGCAGGCAGTTTGCTACCAGTAGAGATTCTTAATTATCCTGATGTATTTCCCAAATATGTCGAGCTGCTGAGCATCTCAATCAATTCTTTGTGGCGTATTTTGTCGAACGCCTTTGCATAATGAACGAAGCACAGGTATAAGTTCTTCATTTGTATTGCGCTTTCAGAAAGCATCCTAATCAGAAATATGGTGTTCCTTGTTCCAGTGTCTTTGACGAACCCGCACTGTTCTTGTCCTATCTCTGGCCTGATTCTGCCTCTTGTTCTATTCATAAGTATTTGGACAATCAGTTTTGTGATATGACTCATTAAGCTGATAGTTCGGTGTAATTTGCACTCGTTTGCACCTGGCTTCTTAGGCAGTGCTATGAAAATAGACTTGGATAGGTCGTCTGGCATTATACCACTAAGCCAGCAAGAATCGAACTTAAAACATAATTAATAGTATGTTTGAATCGCTTACTAACTAATACCCGATGGAATCATTCATTTCTTCCTTCCTTTCCGCCTACAATTCTTTCTTTCTTTCTTTCTTTCTTTCTTTCTTTCTACTACCTACCTACCTACCTACCTACCTACCTACCTACCTACCGCATTCCTTCCTTCCTTGATCACTTTGTTTGAATTTACCCAAAAGCTTGAACTGGAAGTAAATGGCTACTGTTTCAGGTTGAAGTTTACATCCGATTCCATTAAGTGGGTAACAGAAAGTTACTGATTTACGGGACAGGATCTAATCGCGCGTCAGATTGGCGCAGCAGAAACTTTCTTTTACACGAGCAGTCAGTACACTTCCGTACTTGGAAAATATATTGTGCTACTCGATATATCAATTCCAACTTAGATCGAAACTTAGAATCGAACTTACAGCAGAATTAATTGTTTGTTTGGATCGCTTACTAACTAATACCCAATAGAGTCCTTCCTTCTTTCCTTCCTTCTGTTTTCCCCTTTTCTTCCACCTACATACCCACTTACCTACCTACCTAATCTCTTACCTTCCTTTTATCTTTTTCCCTAGCTTCCTTCCTATCTTCCTAACCTCTTACTGCCTTTTTCTTTCTCTCCTTTTTCTTTTTTCCTAACTTCCTTCCCAACCTGTAACCATCCTTCCTGCTTACCTTCTTCCTTTATACATTTATTTTCTTACTACCTACCTACCTACCTACCTACCTAAAGAAGTAGGGTAAGAGATTATATAGGTAGGTAGGTACCTACCTACCTATATAATCTCTTACCCTACTTCTTTTTTATTTCCTTATTTTCTTACTAACCGCCTTCCTACTATCTAGATACCTACCCACGTATCTATCCACCTTCCTTCCTTCCTTCCTTCCTTCCTTCCTTCCTTCCTTCCTTCCTTGATCACTTTGTTTGAATTTACCCAAAAGCTTCAATTGGAAGTAAATGGCTACTGTTTCAGGTTGAAGTTTACATCCGATTCCATTAAGTGGATAACAGAAAGCCACTGATTTACGGGACAGGATCTAATCGCGCGTCAGATTGGCGCAGCAGAAACTTTCTTTTACACGAGCAGTCAGTACACCACTGTACTTGGAAATATATTGTGCTGCTCGATATATCTGTTTCAACTTAGATCTACGTGAACATAATCTTAATTTGATATCTATCTATCTATCTATCTATCTACTAATATTCATATTTTTTGTTCAACTAATCGGCAAAAATTCATTGCCTCTTTCTTCCTAATGAAGCCGGCTTTCTTGACAAAATTTATAGTTAATTTTATAATTAAAAACAAACTACTGCTTCTTCGTTTTTGACTATGTCAAGTTAAATCTATCTATCTATCTATCTATCTATCTATCTATCTATCTATCTATCAGTTATTATGTTCTTTCTATAGGAATGGACTCTTCCTCCGTCAATAAATAATAACCTGTGTGATTTCGAGGAGGTAGTCAAGAGGCAGCTGTGAGAAAGTCAAGCAGCTGTGAGGCAGTCGAGACGCAACGTAACTATACCGTTCGGACGTACCCTTCTATTTACTGACTAGTAACACTCGTATTTGTATATATGTTCTGTTATTCTAATACACTGTTTGAAAATAATTTTCTTGTTTCCGCGTCTTTCTTCCTTGCCTAATCAGGCCACAAAAACTTGGCGACGAAGATTCGCCACCATACTATCTATCTATCTATCTATCTATCTATCTATCTATCTATCTATGTCTCATGACTACTATGTGCATGAAACTTTAAGTAGCATCAAGTGGTGAGAAACATATATATAATTCTTTTTAATACAAATGCTACATCTGTTATTTTACATCGATCACTGCTTTATTGCTGCTACTAATACTAATACTGCTACCGCTGTGCGGTATGTTATCTATCTATCTATCTATCTATCTATCTATCTATCTATCTATCTATCTATTTTCATATTTCTTGTTCAATACATTTGTAAGAGAAACAAACGTAGGAAATCGCCAAAGATTCATTGCCTCTTGCTTCTTTATGAAAGTGGCTTTCTTGACAAGATTCTTTATTCCACACATCTTTTCGCGTATAAATGAAGTCTTCCAAATTTTTATTTCCCTTTCCTTTGTCCAGAACATGATTTTTCATTATTCCTATAATCAATCTAAACCGATTTCGTTTATAAACGATTATTTTGCTTGAAGCCATTCCTTTTGTTCAACGATTAAACAAGGAGCACCAATCAATCGTAAAAGAAAAACTCTATGAAAAGCTATAAACAATGCCTTCATTAATATTAAGAAAGGGCACTACGGCGTGGTTTAATGGTTAACAAGCTTGTCTCGCTCGATCAATTACGATTGAGTCGTAAGTTCGATTTTCATTGGGTGCCACACACTTTCGCCATTGTGCCACATCTAAGCTACGTTTAGAAAATTAAGAGCATTTCGACGCGGTGTAATGGTTAGCTAGTTTGTCTCGCAAGATCAATTACGACTGAATAGTGTGTTTGATCCTCACTGGGTGCATCATATTTTCGTTTTTCCTGCCGCATCAAAGCTATTCTTAGAAAATATCTATTAATGTTAAGAAGAAAAGTTTTTCTTTTATCTATTGTTCTTCCAAGTAAGTTATTTTTTCTTCGGTTTTGAGAGTCGAACTGTAGATCATAGCTTCACTCACATAGGAATGAACTAACTGTAAATTGTTTGTGAGATATGTTCATACAACAAGTCTTTAGTCTTTCACTATTTTAAAAGCGCTTTTTTGCATACTAAAATTTCTCTATATATAAAATGACATAGGTAGATGTTTAATTTGACCTTATTTGATACAAGACCTTTATAATGGAGCACCTTGTAAAAGTCGCAGCCGAAAGCGTAGTGGTTATCAGCGCAGAAAGTGGCATTGATGTGCCCCGTTAAAATTCTAACTGAGGCTGTTACGTTCCCTTTCTTCTTAATTTGCTGTTTTTCCCAGGTATCCTTAACATGGCGTGATAGTACCTGTTAGGAACCCAGCTATGGGTAAATGGTGAATCCTCAAACAAAAACAAAACACTGTGAAAGTATAAAAATGCATTTTTATAGCAAAATGACCAGTGATAAATATTAAAACAAAATAACTAGTAATACTTATTTATAACAAAATGAGCAGTAATGCATATTGTAATGAATATGTAATGAATATGCATACATCTTGGTTCCCCCTAACAGTAATGTGATTGGCTGGTGGCAGCCATAAATACCGACTAAGTCGAGGACGCATAGAGGTCTGCGACCATAGGTCTACTGATCTACCACTAGAGGTCTACAGGTCTACGACTGTTGGTCTACGTTTATTGACTACGCCTACGTCTCAGGATACTGCATACGACGAGTGCCGTTCATTACGTTTACATACTAGATTGTTCTACCCGGTTACATTTGCCAAAACCGCTTGCTACCTGGAATGATATATATATATATATATATATATATATATATATATATATATATATATATATATCCCTCTCCGGGACGAATCCCATATTTATAACAAAATGACCAGCAATACATAGTTATAACAGAATGACCAGTAATATATATTTATAGCAAAATAGCCAGGAATACATATTTATAAGAAAATGACCAGTAATACTTATTCATAAGAAAATGATCAGCAATACATATTTATAGCAAAATGATCAATAATACATATTTATAGGAAAATGACCAAGAAAAAATATTTATAACAAAATGACCAGTGAAACATATTTATAATAGATGACCAGTAATACATGTTTATAGCAAAATGACCAGTAATACATGTTTATAGCAAAATGACCAGTAATACATATTTATAAGAAAATGACCAGTAAAACATATTCATGACAAAATGACCAGCAATATATATTTATAGAAAAATGACCAGTAAAACATATTTATAATAAAATGACCAGCAACACGTATTTATAACAAAATGACCAGCATTATATATTTATATCTCTTAATGTTAAGAAGAAAAATCTTTTTTATCTATTGTTCTTCCAAGTTAGTTACAACTTAATTATTTATTTTAGCAGCATATCAAACCTTGATATGCCGCTAAAATAAATAATCTAAACAAACTACAGGAAAGAACTCTTTCATGAACGTAATCCATGTAATATCATACAATTTCTTAAAGAAACCAAACTGTATTCCAAAATATAACGTTAACAAAACTACAACATAAAAAACACACACACATATAACCTTCTTTAGTAACTATATCCACACAAACGAGTATATGCACAAAAGCTGAATATCGTCTACCCTGTATTCAATTGTGAAAGCAGAATGATATATTCTATTCTTATTACTTCAAAGCTCTCAGAAAAAGTTAATTTCGGCATTAAGTGACCCATGAGGAGTTGACATGCAGTTAAACAAACAAAACAAAACAAACGTTCCCTTTCGCACAAATACGGATGGGTTTGGAAAATGGATAAATCTATTTATTCTTTTCCCGGTGATGAGCGAACAGATCAGTAGAGTGGGCCTCCAAGTCTTGTCCATCAACCTCTATAGGAGAAAGACAGCAATTAAATCAAGACCAGTTCTGAGCTAGAATTGGTTTGCAACATCACCACGTAAGACCTACTTACTATAAATACCACAGTAGCAATATCCAGCACGATTAATCTATGGCCCTAAATTTCGTAGAGAATCTGCAGGTTCAGCAGATCGACCGACTAGTATGCCAGTCATCGCTTTACTACACTTGATTTTGTGCCCAATTAAAATAGAGAAGCAACGAGTAAAGAAAGCAATGCTGATAATATTTTGTGAGACTTGCTAACTTGCTCTACGGTAGGTGCATTGTAGCTGTATACTACGCTCAGTCAAATTTGGTGTCATTATTTAATTATCATAACTTAATCTAACACAGAATCAAAATAATAGTGCATCTATTATTTTCGAAACTTATTAAACTAGCAATGGTTTGCGAAAACCCACTTACTTAGGAGAAAGTCTTTTATAGATATTTAATAAGCTTGACGCATTGGGGTGCAGTTCATATCAGCTCGGAACGAAAAATCGCAGAGCCGAGTTCAAACTCCAGTTGAATTCACTGCATTCTTACGCGCAAATACCACTGGGAAAGATATCAACCCGTCGCTTTTCATCCGTCGCATTTCCCTTATGGTTAAATAGCAGGATTGAGTTCTATAGCCTTGGTTGACAACCAGTCTACAGCAGAAAGAAATGGCATACTGCCCAGTCAGTCATGTCTCTTTCGAGGCATGATTGCCTAAGCGTGTATCAGTCATGGCAGTTAAATGATTGATTATGATTATCTTAACCTGTTGTAGCATCATAACTGCAGAGGATCTTACGAGGATCGAACTAACTATTTAGAGATTTCAAAATCGAGACAAGAGCTGGAAATCACTTATATTTACAATACTAGATAAATACGTGAGCTGGAAATCTCTAGTATTGTAAATTTGAGATCTTTTGCAATCAATCCAGATTGAACAAGTATG
Source organism: Ascarosepion bandense (assembly GCA_037127315.1). Lineage (NCBI taxonomy): Eukaryota > Metazoa > Mollusca > Cephalopoda > Sepiida > Sepiidae > Ascarosepion > Ascarosepion bandense. Next base: position 17,982 of record JBBBDQ010000840.1, read on the forward strand.
TGCAAGCGAGGTTCTTAATTGTTTTAATTACAAATGTGAGAATTGTATAGAAAGGTAGGTAAATAAATTGTAAACAAAATAAGGGGCTCTGTTTTCAAACGCCCTGAATATTTTCAATTGCAAAATACTTTTGCGGAAGGCTAGTGAGCACACTGGCCAATGTAATTCATAGAATAAATTTCAAAATTTTAGATAACTAATAAATCTTTTGAGTTGTGAGTTTTCCCTTATTGTTTCTACTGAATTTGAAACGATCTATTTTGGTGGGCAAAAAGTTTGCTTGGTTTATTAAGTAGAAACGAATGATATATTGTGCTCAAATTGTCAACATTATCTTTATTGAAAAATCTGCCATTTTGTTCCATAATATTCTAACATATTTCAGGAAAAGTCATGGATAAATCCTAAAACTTATGAAAATTCATGCACGACAAAGAAGTTTTCTAACTTCTTTTTGAAAACTTCCAGGAAATTGTTTTATAGTATTTTTAAGGACAAGAATAAATTGAAATATCTACTGAATACACCGGATGTTTGAAAGTTTCCCAGCCAAACTGTAACATTTTTTACCTCGTCACTTAATAAACTTACGGTATAGTGTTATAAAGATAAAATATAAGTTTTTTTTTCTTAATGTTAAATAATTATTTCTTTATTATCTTGAATTGGCCTGGTTACAAGGAGTAGTTATTTGAATGTCTCGAAAGAGACATGACTGACTGGGCAGGAGATTATCTCGCATTAGGTTGCCATTACTTTCTGCAGTAGACTGGTTGCCAGTCAAGGCTATAAAACCCAATCTGTCCTGTTATTTAACCCATAACTGGAGGAAAGAGACGGATTAATACCTTTCATAAAGGTATTTGCGCGTAAGTGAAGGCAATGAATTCAACTGGAATTCGAACTCGGCTCCCCGATTTCTCGTTCCGAGCCGATATCCACAGAACCACAACGCACATCCCATAATATGTTCCAAATCACCACATTGAGATGAAAACCCCTCCAAATCTTGCATTCCAAGTTGATGTAAAGTGTTCAGTTATCATTGCCCATCATAGTTTCTTTCAAACATCACACATGGAAATGTAGTCCAATAGAACTGTGGACAAACTGCCTTCCTATAGTGAATGAATTTTGCAAGTACACAAAAAGAGAAAGTGCCGTAAGCGTGCGTCTTCATACCGGTTTTATTGTTACCTCTATAGCGAGGCAATCCAAAGTGAACTAAAAGTCATACCAGCATTTATTATTGCTGAGCAAAATCATAATATGAGATATGTAGATAACACTGTATTAGCAGACAAAGAAAGTAAATTGTAGGAAATACTAGGCACGGTATTAAAGGAAATGGGAAGAAAGGACTAATTATCAATTGTAATGATAGAGGGTGTATGGACGTCAGCAAGAAAGACAACTAAGAAGGTGAGCTACGAATTTCGTGACGTTAGACTCAAGGAAGAACATAAATTTAATTGTTTTGGATTTGTTTTAACAAACGACAAAAATGTGATACAGAAATCCGAAGGCGCTTTTGCATACCAAAAAAATGCCTTCCAAACACTAAACAATGTATCAAGAAACTGGAAAATGTCATTAGAAGCAAAGAAAAGAGGGTACTGATCTGCAATGTAATACATATTCTCCTGTGTGTCAGAGAACGCGCAAAGATTTCCTGACAAATGAAGACGAGGCTTAGACAAACAAAGATGTAGTTCTTCACAAGGACACTGAGAATATTGTAGACAGAAAATGCTAAGAACAAATGTTGTTTTAAGGAAAATGGGAAAAGAAAATACTGAAATTTCTGGGATGCGTAATGAGGAAAGAGAGTTGGAGAATTTGATGCTCACAAGGAATATTGAGCATAAGCGAGGCAGAAGAAAACAGCGAGTAGCAGAACATGGATGGGAAAGGATGCCAAGAGGATAACATTGCTTAGAGATACAAAGTATAAGGAGTTGCGCTGAGTCATAATCGCTTACGTCCTGAAGGAACACAGAAGATTGTTTTCGCATAACTGAAGGCTACGCATTAAAGCGACTAACATAATGTAAATTGGTGCAATTGAATTTTAACTCTTGATTTGGCTATATCTAATCTAAACTTATTTATAAATGGAACTTTATATCTGTGTGTGTGTATGTGTGTGTAAGTTACCTATAGACTCCGAAACGGCTGAACAGATTTTCTTGAAAATTTACACAGTTGTACTATAAGCCTTCTGCGAGTGTTCTTAGCTAGGTTTTGTGTCGAGGTACCCCAGATAAATATCGAAAATCGATAATCGAAAAAATCGGGTTATAGAAGGAGTGGTTCGATTTTAATCAAATTTGATACACTCATAGACAAAGACATAAGAAACGATATTCAGAAGTTTTAAGGTTGCAGTTCTTACAATAGTGCAGAAAATCGATAATGTATATATAAAAAAGGCAATATGTGTGTGTGTGTGTGTGTTTATCTGCTTGTATGTCTGTATTTTTTCAGCCTTTTAATTTTAGTTTTTGCTTCGGGTTTGGCTCGAAGTAGGTATAATTGTAGTTCTTAGTCTCAGCCATGATACCATTTACTCAGAGGACTTATTTAGCCTTCAAAATTCAGTTTACGACGAAAAAACTTATTTGATATCGATACCAGGAAATCAAAATTTGACTTACATCCATTCATTTTTCTTTCAGTCTACGGTTTTGCTTTAACTGGAAACAACTATTGCTTTTTAGTCTTTCGTGCCAACGTCCAAAGAGTCTGAGCTCCAGGACCATGGATTAATTTTAAAGCTTTCATTACCCTCGAGCAACCCCGGGTTATACTGATAGTTATCTATAACCCACGATGTATAACGCAACGTGTTTACTTGGTTGCTATCAGCTTCAATTTTAGAATCCGAGAGAGCTCTGGCAAAAGTTAAGTTGCAACTTTTCAGGAATATAGGTACTTCTGGTGGCTCTATCCGTTACATCAGTAGGTTTCCTACGGTAAGTTGGAATGAACTAAACCTCGAATTACCGCCCACGGTTTGCCTGATCAGAATCTTAGTATCTGTTTTCTCCTTATCTTAGATGAAAGAACATGCTCGGTTCCGGGGATTCCATCACTGCGACGGTACCTTCCTCATTGCACTAAAGGAGGTGGGAGTCAGTGAAATATCAATACCAGCGGCCAGTGGATGCGGGGATTATGCAATCTTTGACCTTGGCCTGTATGCGTAATTATGTGTATGGACACCCCATGTTAAAATCAACCTTGTCTCACATTCTGCCTCAGTGGGGAGTTCAGGAGAATAATCACCCCCCTCTTTTCAGGCGGAAATTTTTTTAACAAAGATCATAATTTATAGAGTAATGTTATCAAAACATAACAGATCTTGTGTCTTCTTTTTTAAAATCATTTTTGGTGATTTTCTTATCTTTCAGATGAAAGACGTTCATTTACGCTGATTCCTAAAGAAAATTGATTGGACAGAGGTTCCCCTTGTAAAACTACCATCGATACACGCAGTCAGTCGTCAGAACCAGTTCATTCTATGTTGAGAGAGTAAAATATTGGCAAACATAGAGAAACGTATCCGTAAGAAGACATAATGTCAAAAGGACGATTTTCTCTAATAACATCGCTTTTAAAACTAGCTTCACTCTTAGTCTTCGGCAATGTGTATTGTTTTAAAACGATAACTAGAATTTGAATATAGCCTAAGCATAGGATGAAAATGAATTTATATATTTGTTTGTTCTTGAAATTTTTCATTAAAAAATATTAAACATTATTTATTTATTAGATTGTTTTTTTCTCAAGAGATCAAGAGTCCCGTAACTCATTAGAGTCTTAGAGACACTTCATGTATAGCAGCCGCTGTAGAAATGGTGTGTCTTGTACAATATACCCTGACGGAGCCTAACACCATCCAGGATGGTTTGAATTCAGAGTTTTCTTTCTCCTAGATCGGTTGTCACCCATGGCTATAGAATCCAGTCTGTCCTACTATTTACCCTGTTTTACTGTTTAATGAACGATTGGAATTTCAACTCGGCTCTCCGATTTCTCTATCCAAGGCGCAATCCATTACAATTAGAACTAATGCAACGCAATATTTATCATTTACCAGTTAATAAAAAAATAAATGTGAAAGCATTTTTATTCATAAACGTATAAATATTTACTAAATTAATAAAATATGTATATTAACTACAAGGAAACCCTTATTATTTACCATTTTAGAGTTTGAATAAATTGGCAAATAGACGATGTTTTGCCAACCATTTCAATAAATAATATAATAAATAGTGTAAATAAACACTCTAATAAATAAATAGTGTTTAATATTTTTGTTGCCAATTTTCAAGAACAAAAAAAAATGTATAAATTCATTTTCATCATATATTTAGGTTTTATTACAATTTTAATAATCGCGTTTTAAAACAATATACATTGCTAAAGATTAAAGGTAGTTAAAAATGCGGTTTCATGGGAGAACCTCCATTTTATTACGGGTATGTTTATTCATGTTTGCCAAAATATCAATCTCAGTGGTTCTTCTCTATCGTGGAGTGTCGTTAAATGTGAAATCTCTAGAATAAAATCTTGGAAATCACTTTTGATATATTGAATAAAACGCAGTAATTCTGCAAAAAAAAAAAAAAAAAGCATAGAGTGTGGCTTGTTTTGTCGAACTTTAGTATTGGAATCAATGAAAAAAAACACGCCAGTTTTTGCAAATTTAAAAAAAATTACACGCTGATATAACAATTGTCACGATACAGGTAAACCAATCAATTTTAATCAAATTGGCTATACGCTGATATGACAACAGTCAAAATACAAACAAAAAGCATTCTATTTTAATGAAATTAGTTCCGTTTTGATATGACAACTGTCTCAATGTCAACAAAGAGAGTTCTATTTTAACGAAATTAATTACATGCTGATACGACAACTGTCACAGTCGAACGAAAAATATATCTATTTTTATGTAGTCACATGCTGATATGACAACAGTCACAACATAGACAAAGGCGATCAATTTTAATTAAACCTTCCTATTTTCTAAAGACTTAAACCATACTAATTCTGTAGTCTATCCAATTCTATTGAGGTTGAAGTTCTGGTATGATACTTAGTATAATGGAAGCTTTAGCGGTTTATACCTATTCTGTGAAAGTATGCGTATTTAGAACTTAAAATATTTCGGTTGATCGAGCTCCTAATCACTAGACGATTCATACAGCTTGAAGAATAGAAAGAAGAAGTAGTAAATGATTTTGTAATAAAAGAAGAAATATGAATGTGTGTGTGTGTGTGTGTGTGTGTGAGAGAGAGAGAGAGAGAGAGAGAGAGAGAGGGGATAATAAAGGTTAAGTGAATATAAAAGAATGAATAACATAATGATAACAAAAATGAAGCTTCGACAATAAAAAAGTTTTTGTGATAATAAAAAATAGAATGTAAAACAGAAATGACAAAGGAAAAAAGATAACTGAAATAAAAAAAAATTGAAGTCGTGAAGAAAAAATGAATTACGAAAATGAGAAATATTCGGAAAGAAAAACAAAACTGGCAAAAATGATTTGAGATTTGAAGAGCCTTGTTCAGAGTTCAGGGATTAAGGAAACTGAAAGGCATTTAATGACGTGATGATGCTAATTACAGCCCGCATGAATCCACTGATCAGATCTGTGTGCCCCCCCCCCCCATCCCAAATATAGCGAAATTCAACCGACCTGCACATGCGCAGAACTTTGTTTATCCGTAATTCAACCTTCGTTGATTACCGATTTGGAGGGATTGAAAAACATTCCGACACCAAATCAAAACGACTGGTCTAAATTATTCCCCCTTGTTATCCAAGCGACCTGTATCTTTGCTGGCTCTGATGAGGACGGCTTTCTTTGTACTTCTTTTAGACGCTGATTCATACACGAACTCGGTGTGTGTGCAGCTCAAATTTAATGATTCAATGATTAAGTCTTTTGAATTGAGATTGTGATGTCAAAGCTTCAATTCTTTGCCTAGGAAAAAACGGTAAACAGAAACACATTTTGAAGTCGATAAGGTTTGTATTACCAAGTTATGCTCTATTACTACAGGGAAAGCGAAAACAAAAAATTGTTTGAATTATCTTACGAGTACATTCTGTTTTTATTCAATTCACAAAAGGTGATATGCATATTGTAGCAAATAAACATATCTGAAAGCGAAATTGAGATAAAAGAATGTTATAATAAATTGAACTTATTTCGGTTCTAATTGTTTAAATGATGCCATTTTGCTTTAGAACGTCGGTGATCATAACTCGCCATTGGTTCCTGTTGCTGACCTATGAGTTGATATGACTTCTCGAGAAAGACAGTGCCGTGGTTTCTCTTTACCTTATTTCACTGTGTTGAATTCAAACTAGTCGTTTCTCTTAGAAAGTTCTTACTCAGAACTGTTTTCTTGAATAACACCCGTCAGTTGCTTTTGTTCTTATTATTCTCTTTCTGATCAATCAAGTGAAACATTCGTCCTGGATATGACGATAAACTACATCTGGCAGCAAGGCCTCTGATTAGAAGGTTTTGAGGAGCGTGGAATTACTTCTTAATTGCTGTTGTTCCCAAGCGGATATGCGTCGTGGTGCAGTGGATGTCGGCTCAGAACGAGAAATCGGGAAGCCGAGTTCGACTTCCATTCGTATTCCTTGCATTCACTTACGCACAAATACCCTTGGGAAAGATAGTAATCCGTCTCTTTCCTCCAGTTATGGGTTAAATAATAGGACAGATTGGGTTCTGTAGCCTTGGTCGGTAACCAGTCTGCCGCAGAAAGCAATGGCAACCTACTGCGGGAAAATCTTCTGCCCAGTCTAAAGTGTCATGATCGCCAAAGCGTGTATCACGTATGGCACTTAACTGACTCCCAGCTCCACCCTGAATCAGGGTGGTAGCACCTGCTAATGTGCCAGCTATGAGTAAATAGTGAACATTCAAACATGAAAATATAAAAATACATTAGAAAAATTTACCAGCAATAAATTATTAAAAAAGAGTTAGAAGCATTACATTTTTGAAAAAACAAAAAACAAAACAACAATAAAAAAAAAAACAAAGCTAAGAAATAAAATGAAATTTCGGCATTAAATGGCCTATGAGGAGTTGATATGTCGTTAAACAAACCAAACCTAACCAAGTTAAACATAACCCGTAACATATATTAATTATTATATGTCAGTTTTTATGTTGCGAGTAGCTTAACAGTTATCGTCGCGGAAAATGAAACTTGTGAGTTGACTTTGAAATTTAACCTCAGCTACTGTTTTCTTCCTTACAATCGTCTTAGGAGAAAAGATGAATTTAATTTTTTTTTCTCTCTACACAGTTATAAGCTTATTAGTAAGGTAGTTAGCCTGTCTAGGAGAAGGACTAGTTTGAATTCAACACGGTGAAATAAGAGAAACCACGCCACAGTCTTTCTCGAGAAGTCATATCAACTCATCGGTCAACAAACAGAACCCATGGCGAGTTATGATCACCGACGTTCTAAAGGGAAATGGCATTATTTAAAAAGTCAGAATCGAAACAATTTCAATTTATTATAACATTCTTTTATCTCAATTTCGCTTTCAGATAGGTTCGTTCTTGTTTACACTATGTCACCATAGAAAATACTAGTTGAGACTAAAAACATTACCGGAGATTCATTTCCCACTTGCTGCACTAGAAGGTCTGTAATAGACAAACGTAGTCAATTAGCAAACTAGGGCCTCCTTTATAGACAAATGTGACCAATTTCAGATTAGGGCGTCTGTCATAGACAATGTAGCCAATTACAAGACTAGTACCTCTTCTATAGACAAATGTGGTCAATTTCAGATTAAGGCATCTGTTATGAATAAATGTAGCCAATTAATAGAATAGGGCTTCTGTTATAGACAAACATGGTCAGTTACCAGCCCTTGGCCTCTGTTATAGACAAATGGGATCAATTATCAGACAAGGACCTTTTTTATAGACAAATGTGATCAATTTCAGAATAGGACCTCTGTTGTAGGCAAGTACAGTCAATTACCTGGCCAGTGCATGTGTTATAGATAAATGTAGCCAATTAGCAGATTAGGACCTCTGTTATAGACAAATGAGCCAATGACAAAACTAAAGTGTCTGTTATAGATAAATGTTAGAACTTAATTTTGCAGATCATTGCCAGTGGGGTTGACTCTCAATGGATGCTTCATTTTAAATCTTCGTCTCAGTCTATCTTAACGTGTACATTTTAGGGTGTAACTTATTTAGTGTCTGGGGGATTTATTTATATCCCATTCGCACAATTGATTAATAGTTAAGCAGTAAATGAATATGAGCTGTGAGATTGACTCGCTAAAGCTTATTAGTAAATCACAGACAAACTACGATCAATCATGGTGAATCTTTGCTTATTGTGTGTGAAAATGATTTAAAGCACAGATAATGTGAAACCTCTAAAGTACATGGGAATTATCAGTTCAGAAAACATACATCCATTCTGCAGGAAGAAATTTGTCAGTCTTCCTTCCTTAATTGAAGAACAAACTGCAGCAGAATATGGGTCTGGAAATAGCCAACGGTCAAGATTGATGCATTTATAACGCACAACCAACATAGCGAATTTTCTATTAGAGTGCAGATAACAATTGTCATTTAAAATATTCTGCAGATACAGGAGAATATCAGCTCAAACCAGTTATATATCCGTCCATATTTCAGAAGAGGCTTTTTCTAATATCTACTGACGGTTATTTAAAAAATAATAAAAAAGCAAAACGGCATTTTTCTCGATGGGTAGAGTCCCATCTCGTGTAGACAAAAAGGCACAATGACAAGTTCAAAATATTAAACAGAAATTATCATGAAGTCAGTGTTGTGACACGAATCCGGGTTATTTTAAAATGGGAAATATAAGAAAATATTGAGAAATTTACCAAAAATTGTTAACAGAAAATTTATGAAATTTTAGTCTTTGTAATGACATATTCTTGAATCGTTTAGATAACTGAACATTTTATAAAACAGAGGTGACTTTAATTTTTGGCATGTATCTATATGAGATAACGATGTATATTTTGTATATCAAGAACAATATTGAGAAAAATATGTGACAAAGTGGAAGAGGTTTTCTTGCGACGCGTTTCGTTTTTCACCAGACTAAATTTTTTATGTACCAAAACGTAACGAATTTAGCCCGATGAAGGACAAAACGCGAGTACGCATGCTCACGAGCGAGAGATGCTGGGAATATTAAATTATTATTATTTTTTTTCATCAAGCCGATTTCAGATACTTTTTCTTTTTGTTTTGATGACCTTTGTTAGTAGATATCCAACACTATCTATATAATCTACAAGAAATTTGCACTTCGGCTCTTACAATATTTCACCATTCCTGGCAGATCTTCTATTATCACAGTGTGGGATATCTAATAACAAAAGTGATGGAAATAAAAAGAAAAATAATCTAAATGAAATTGGCTAGATAAAAAATGTTTTCCAGAAAGGAAACATTGGCAGGAAGGAAAAATAATTCAGCGCATTGGTAGTATGATGAGCATTGTCGAAAATAAACGATTCCGCAATAGAAGATATATAAATTAACTGAAGTCTGGACATGCACAGAATAAGCAATCTGATTTACTGATAGATATATTTTACAATACTTTTGAAGTCAGTCAGTCAGTTAAGTGCTATACGTGATACAAGCTTTGGCGATCATGTCTCGAAAGAGACATGACTGACTAGGCAGAAGATGTATCCCGCAGTAGGTTACCATTGCTTTTTCCAGTAGACTGGTTGCCGACCAAAGCTATAGAACACAATCTGTCTTATTATTTAACCCATAACTGGAAGGAAGAGACGAATTAATACCTTTCCCAAGGGTATTTGTACCTAAATGAATGCAAGGAGTCCAACTGAAATTCGAACTCGGCTCCCCGATTTGTCTTTCCGAGGCGATATCCATTGCACCACAATGCACATAAGTACCTATTCTTAAAACGAATAATACAAATGCAACGCAAGGGCAAGTAAAAGTTTAATCAGACTGAAACGTTGGAAGTGGACCCATGTCGGTAAAAGTATCGACTAAAGAAAGTGAATAGCTAAAAAGATGTGAGTGGGTGTTGTAGAGATGTACACCCCACTCCAGAGTGTGACGTGGACTCCTCCAAATGTTATAACAATGACACCGAGAATCGTCACAAGAGACTGTTAGGCAATTACGAGATGGTCAGCAGACAGTTAATGAGACAGCTACATGACTGCTAGCCGTATGCGGAATTCATATACGACCACAGATTTTAGCAAGAGACTACGACTCCAAGCGACTTTATACTTCACGATTGTGTTATTTTCGTTCAACGCAACGGAGACATAATAGTAGTCTTCTCGTACCAAATAAGCTGATGTAGACAAACCCAGTACCAATCAGTGTTTATGTAGTACATGGTTAAAAGCTGAAAGCTAAGGTTTTATTGTTGTTGCAAATTACTAAGCGCCCTTTGTGAAAAATTGTGTTAACCCCAAATGCAGATTATGTGATAAATATCCAGAAACAATCGATCATCTTGTAGCAGATTGTACAGAGTTAGCACCAACTGAATATAAAACTAGGCATGATAGATTGGACCAATATCTGCAGTGAAAAAAATGCAACTTTCACGGGAAGAAAACTGCAAGCAATTAATATAAACATCCCCCAGGTCCGGTTACAGTGATAGGACCTGTAACAATTTTATGGGACTTTACAATACACACAGAGCAATCAAAATTAATCGCCCTGGCATCGAGATCAAAGACCACACCAATAGAATGTGTTTTTCTATTGACATGACAGTCCCTGCAGATCGCAATGTATTTTTAAGGATATTAAACAAAAAACTCTCAAAATACAAAGATTTTGAAGTGGAATTATAAAAAAATGTGGCATATGGATACATCAATAATTTCAGTTGTAGTTGGGGCCCTCGGTTTGATTGGAAAAGGTTCTGATAGACTCATTGAAGGGACTTTTGGTAGTCCATGCCCTAAAGAAATACAAAAAGAAAAGGTTTCTCACAAGTAGAGCTCTCTTATTACGAAGAACTTTAGCTATGTAAAATGTATGTGATCTTAGTTTTTATTTAGTTATTTTATAATAATGATTAGGGGAAAATGTCATGAAGCCATTTCTGACTTTAGATTTCTGTTTGGGACCCAGAAGGAAATTATACAACGGAAATCAAAAGAAATAATAATAATAATAATAATAATAATAAGTTTTTGTTAATAACTGTAATTTGTTTAATTAAGTGGAAATAATAACAACTATGATATGGTATGCGTTTATGAAACAAATGCAGGTCAAAATATTTTTAATAATAATAATACAGCACTTAGAGAAGAGTGCGAGTTATGAAACAAAAAAGAAAAGAAAAGACAGACTTTGAAATATTATTAAATATTGTCAAGCACCGTGTCTTTTCTGTTCCTCTTCTTAAATCTCACTTTCTTTAAATGTTGAAAAATATTGTAAAAGTTACGTTATTTTGTTTAATAATAATAATAATAATAATAATAATAATAATAATAATTTTCTAGCAGCAAGCAAAAATAATCCAGAAACAAATACATGTAAAATCATAAAAAAATGATTATATAGGCTAAGGGTTAAACAATTAAAAAAAATACCTTGAAACAAAAAACAAAAAAAAACAAAAAAACAAAAACAAAAAACATAAAAATAAGGACAAAAAAACAAACAAACAAACTATATGACTAATATGCCCTCATATGACGTTATGGATAAACATACAAAGACCATAAAATAGCTGAAAGCAAAGACGGAAGCATTTATAATACCAAGACAAAATATGCAGAATATATATAAAATGTTGAGACTATTGACCGCTTTGTATCTATTTGTCTAATCTAGACACATAACGAATATAATGAGCAGCATGTTAAGATTGGACAGTATACTCAGAAGATTTATCAATGTTATAATGCCCCACATGCTAAAAAATGAAATGAATATCACCCTGAACCAATCATATAAGTTCACGAGTTTTTGGAATTCATACTGACAAATTTATAAGAAACTAATAGACTCTATATAGTGATTAAAAGCATGAAAAAAAATAAGATTTTCATAAATATGGCAGAAGCATTAGTTAAGAATGTTAGGGTGTTCAGAAAGTAATATATTTGTCCGTTGTAAAATCATGTGTTAAACAAGGTAGAACACAAGTTAAATTGTACGAAACAACGGCTAGAATTAGTTTATTGTCTCTTCTATCCGACAGGGTGCCGTTTCTAATGAATTTCCAAATTCAACTGTATAGAAGATCACAACTTAAAAAAAAAAAACAACATATTCACCATTGTTTACACTATGAATTTCGAAAAGGTTAGTTACTGCTACGAAGGCATTTAAAAACATTTGCGCAGTGTATATAGTAAAAGTCCGTGTATGTTAGCTTTGGATTAAAAGTTTTAAACATGATGATTGTGACAGATTCTATTCACCTCATTCTGAATTAAGGACTTTGGCGCAAAAATATAAAAGGCCATATCTAATTGTCCATGAATATGTGAAACGAATTGGAAAAAATACATGTAAAGAAGGAATTTTGTTTCTTCCTGATTTTTCGTTCTAAAACCAAACATTGTTTTACCATCTGCATCCATTGATGTAACATTTTTCTGTCATCATATCTGTGACTATTAAAGCTTTTATTTATTTTTCCACATATATCAAGTAACCCACATATATCAAGTATATAGGGTAATGTCAATTAAATAGGAAACTGTACAACTGACACTTTCGGAAGAAATCGTATGCTTCTCTTTGAATTTGTGATAGAATTGACTCATGTTGTTGAATCCTGTTTGTTGTAGAACAACATGAGTTAAGTCAATTCTTACAAAAATAAAAAATAAATAAATAAAAGACTTAATGGCCACTCGTTTGATGTCAGACAACAATATGACATCAACCGAATTTGCGGGACATTTTATTACAAACGACTAATTTCGAGGGACATCTTAAAGTGCACATTCTGAAAAAAATATTTAGAATCTACTGACCTTGTGATCCTTAAAACGCATGAGGATAGATACGTATGCAAACTACTAACTTCCGGCTTCGGGGAATAAACAGAATGACAGGAGAGTTCCATAATATTTATATTAAGCTTTTTGATTAATTTCTTTTAGTAACTAATCAACACACGGAAAATTCTGAGATGATTTCAATCGCCAACATATTACGCTCCAGTTGCATGCCGTTCATGCTGGCTGAGTTTCATTCGTTTTAACTCGTTGATTACAAGTACAACCGTTTTAGCAAGACAAGCGATGTTTTTAAGAGTATTATCTTTTCATTTATCAGAATGACTTGAAGAAGAGAGACATACTGTCGAAATATTGTTGGACATCATCAAATACTGTGTCTTTTTTTTTCTTTTCTTAAATCGTGCACTCCTCTAAGTATTATAATTATTGTTATTATTATTATTATTATTAATGATATATATGAGTATACTTGTCTGCTAGGGCGGCTAGCCAATCCATATTGCAGACGCCTGCTCGGATACATTTGTATTTGTTCAACACCCTTAGAGCCCACCTGTGGTTTAGACTGCAGCTATATTGAGCGGACCTTAGTTACAGTTTCTGAGAGAGAGAGAGAGAGAGAGAGAGAGAGTAAATTATCTGGCGTGGTCAGCACTCTGAATATGGCTAGTCTGCTCAAACACAATGACTTTTGACTTTGTGCGAGCAAAACCATTGATGGCTACCAAATAATACAGCCTACCAAATTTTGCTCTCATAAGGCTTGGATGAAGCCGTTGTATAGTTTTGAGTTATTTTACAAAGGTGTCTCACGCTGGGATTGCCCCCCCCCCCCCCGCACTGGTCGGTAGAATTAAGTCATCTTTCTGACAAATCAACCATGGTAAGATTCAAAATCGGGTCCGAAAGCAAATGTTTTGACCACTAGGCCTACTACTACTACTACTACTACTACTACTACTACTACTACTACTACTACTAGTAAATATTGTTTTTGTACTTCTGATTTAATCTTTTCTTCTGCACAAAACTATTCATCTTTCATGTAGTCATTCATTTCGTGATTTTTAATTTAATGCTTAAAGCAAAAAAAAAAAAAAAAAAGAAAAGAAAAAAATATTCCCAAACAAATACTCATAAACAGAGGCGGTAAAGTCTTTGAATATTTTTTTTTAAGTTTCAGCATGATATCTACGCTTTTATCAACGTACCGCAAAAAAATTAAATGCAAATAAAAAATTAAATAAGGAAAGTAAAAAAAAAGTTTCAAATAAAATTATGAGGTTACTATTCTTTGATTCTTTTGTGTAGCTCTATAATTGGTGGGCGAAACAAACAGTGGAAAAGGAGTTTGCTGCTCTGATTTGAGGCGTGACACGTGGAAATCCATTATAAATGACGTCATACCAACCATTCAAAATAGATTAAAATGTAGACTTAGAGCGGAAGTGATGTATCCACATGC
>JBBBDQ010000840.1:37500-235000 GCA_037127315.1 Ascarosepion bandense
GTGCCTTCAATATTTCAGAGGAATATTAAAATGGGGTTAGAACAAATATTTCGTAGATGTCGATGTTTGTGCTTACGGTGATCTTACTATCGAATCATACTTTCTTTTCAAGCTTTCTGAATGCCTGACTTGCTCGTTCAGTATGGTAATTCACTTCCGCATCCAGTGAGTCATCTCTAGAGAGCGTATTGCCTAAGTATACAAAAGTGTCAAATACTTCTAGCCTGGACAATATTTACGACATTTGATCAGTTGTTGTCACTTGAAACATGCGATTGTTAATGAAGTATGTGCAATGTACACATATATATATTTCATACGTAAATTCAAATTTTACATTTAGGGAATAGCTATTTCAACAGGTTACTAGGGACCTGTATTGTTCAACTACAGTCGGACGTAAAATGAAGAAATTCTAGTATACCGGAAATAAAGGTTAGTAAATAAAAAGATGATATAAGGAAGGTTGGTTATGAAAAATCCAACAAGAGTAGAGAGGGATAAAAGTAGCACACTTAGTCTTAGGAATGGAAGGTAGAAGCTTGCCCGAGAGGTCAAATGTAGCCGGTAGGGATAAAGTAAAGAGTATCACGTGTCCAAACTAAATTCTAACCGATATAAAAAAAAATATAGGCTAAAATTATAGGTTAGAATCGCACCATTCAATAACAATCAGTGACTGATCAGATCAACTGATCTGAATTCGTAGGTATCGATAACACCTGTTCAGAAATCTAGAAGCACAAAGGTCTTGCTTTGTATGCAACACCACAAAAACTCTTCGAGTGCTGCGAAAAACAGAGCAAACTACGCCAAGACTTCAAAATTCCAGTTCTCGATACGTTTTACAAAAGAAAAACGTAAAAATAGACCATTTTAATTGCTTTCGCTTGCAGAGAGAATGTTTGCCTAGATTCTGTTGCGCAGATTAGTAACTGATCACTTCTGTGATTGACTAAAGCCAGTAATAAAGATTCTGGTGGGCCGAACAAACGCATCAGGACTAGTAAGAAATACAGGAAGGGTCCCAAAAATAAATCTACAAATTTATGATGCTGTCGACCCTTCTTTAAGAAGCAGAATTCTGGGCTATATCATCTCTGTCTCCTTGAACACTATCAATGTTGCCTCTGCATCATTTTGTAGGGAGGGATAACTGGTTTACCCCTATCTACAATATGATGGTTAAAACTAAATTGGGACAAAAATTCTTAAACTTAATCAGCAAACACTTTCCCAGAACTAATCCTCTTAGCAAAATATTCAATAATAATACACTCAAGTCAAGCTATAGTTGCACGGATAATATAGAAAAAATTATTAAAAACATAACAACAAATTCCTCAACAAATATTAGGATACAAAAAACACGGTAAATTACAATGCTCAAATAGATCGCACCAAGGACAAAGGAACTAATACCAGCGGATGTAATTGCAGAAATCCTAAAGATTGCCCTTTGCATAATAACTGTTTAGTTAGCTCCATAGTTTATCTTTGTACCGTCTCCACAATTGAAAATCATAATACTATAAACGTTTATATCGGTTCTACTAAAAACCCGTTCAAAACTCGCTGGTATCAGTACACATTGTCTTTCAATAATAGTTCTTATAAATACAGTACTTCATTATCCAAGTACTAGTGGTCTTTAAAGGAAAAAGACAAAACACCCACTGTTAAATGGAAAATCCTTACAAAGGCCCGAATTTATAACTCCCTCCATGCACCTTGCTAGCTCTGTCTCAACGAAAAATTAGAAATTATCAAATTTAGGGATAAGGTTAAACTGTTAAACCAGAGGAATGAGCTCACAGTTCAGCATTTACATTAAAGTCCGGGTTGTGTTATCATACTGTTTTTTGGCGGCTGTTCGACCCAATATTGGTCGGCGGGTTGTATTGTTGTGTGGTGTTCTACCCGACATCGGTATTCGCGGGGTCGGGGAATTATAAATAGTTAGGAAACAGTGTGGGATTTGGGCCTTGAGAATCATGGTTATTAGGTGTTAGTTTGACAGTCGGTGCTATGAGGAAATGTGTTGGGCTTTGGCCGGATGGTTTGTACTGGTTTGGTCTCTGTCGAGTATTGGTGCGATAATCAATGTCGGATTGGATGCCTCATGGCTGTTTAGGTTGGCGGTCAGTGTTGGGTTGGGTGCTTGCCAAGTGATATTGTATTGATATGTGTTGGATTGTGTACCTGTGGAGGAGTTTGTTAGAGCGTCCGAGTCGGATGAAGGTACCCATCAAATATAGGCAAATTAATGTCTAAATATTAATGTATATATATATTGTACTAGTAGACATATTAATATTTGCTTTACTTGCTGATATGTATGTATTTGTATGCATTTACTTGTATGTGTGTGTATGTCTTACATGTATGTCTGTATGGGTATGTATGTATGTATGTATGTGTGTGTATATGTATATATATTCATATTTGTATGTATGTATGTTCAGATGTCCATGTATGCATGTCTATATCTCTCTATATATGTATGTTTGCATATGTGTGTAGATATATATGTGTGTATGTGTATGTGTATATATATACGTTTGTATTTGTATGTATGTGTATATGAGTATGTGTGTATATTTGTATATATATATATATATATATACGAATGTGTATATGTATATATGTATGTGCGTATGTATGTGTATAGATAGATAGATAGATAGATAGATAGATAGATAGATAGATAGATAGATGGCGTGTAGACACACGCACAAGCGAGTTAGACAACTGGGGCTCATACAGACATAACTTCATATGAACGATATGGGGCTTAGCATATATATGCATATGTGCGACGTTTTGTACATGCATACGCATTTAATTTATGTATTGTGTATCTACCAAGTTTGATGCCAGAGGTTTCGTGTATTTCCATGTATGTGGTTATATATTTTTTACGATCTGTGGAGTTTTTAGTCGGGTACATTTTTGTTCTTGGCTTGAGTATTTGAGTATATATCTTATTCTGCTTATATGTTCATGCATTGAAATATGACTGTATCTGTACCGACCTCATTCATTCAAGGCTGGTCACGTTATGAATTCGCCCTGACTGTATCCAATATGTGGCAATTCAGTCTGTGTCCAAATAGAGCTTTAAAATTTAACAGAAAAATTGACAAGTCGATAAAAGCAAAATTTTGTAATTTATGCATGTATATATGCGTGGGTATATTAATCTGTATATGTGTCTGTTTGCCAGTGTTTGTGAATATACTCGTCTATTTTTCCATGTATGGATGTTTGTAGGTTTATTTATGTGTGCGTTCTTTCGCTTCTTCGTTTAATATATGAATAACTTTCTAAATCTAATAAATTGTTAAACTTAGAATTTTTTTTAAAATTTCGCAATAGTAATAAAGTAGATCTAATAGTTAATTAATAATGCTGATCTCAATTTAATTAAATATTAATACTAATGCCCACCAAAATTACTTTTAAGTTTGCTCACATATTCTCCAAATTAGAAGTTGCTTTACTCTGAGTGGTCCACATTGTACATATAACAATGCCTCCGTGGTTAAACGGGTTTTGCTTGTTTTTATCTTTTTAAAACTATTCAATTTGAATTAAACCATATCCTTTGACAAGACACAAGAAGTGTCGAAACAAAATAGCTACTTTTGTAGTGATATTATAACATATCCATGTTATAATTTCTGAAATAAATATATATATATATATATATATATATATATATATATATAGAGAGAGAGAGAGAGAGAGAGAGAAAGAGAGAGAGGGAGAGAGAGGGAGAGAAAGAGAAAGACAGAGAATTAATATAGCGAAATTTTCCACTTAATAATATATAGGTGTATAGATAGATACATTGAAATATATGAAAAGAGTGAGCGAGATATCAGTTAGTTAAGTACCATACGTCATATACGCTTCGGCGATCAAGTCTCGAAAGAGACATGATTAACTCGGAACAAGAAATCGAAGAGCCGAGTCCTAATTCCAGTTGAATTCGTTGCATTCACGTACGCACAAATACCCTTGGGAAAGGTATTAATCCGTCTCTTCTCCCTCCAGCTATGGATCAAATAACATATTGGATTCTGTAGTTTTGGTTAACAACCAATCTACCGCAGAAAGTAATGGCGACCTACCGCGGGAAGATCATCTATCCCGTCAGTCATGTCTCTTTCGAGACATGATTGCCCAAGCGTGTATCACGTATGGCAATTAACTGACTTATTAATAAGCCCATAGATAAGGAGAGTAAAGGTGGATTCATATCTTTCCCAGGGATATTTGCGCCTAAGTTAATATAACGAACCCAACAAGAATTGGAACTCAGCTCTCCGATTAACAATTCAGACCCATTATTCATTACACCATCCGCACATCCAAGCTTACAGCATTGGTATTCCCTAGTGGTCACCCATCTAAATACTGACCATGCTTAACGTCAGTGATCGTACAGGATCTAGTGCGGTCGACTAGATTTGATAGAAAATCGCAGGATGGCAAGAGAGATAAAAGAAAGAAAAAGAGAAAGAAAGAGAAGAGAAAGATGGGTAAGAGAAATGGAGAGGAAGGAGAGAGATGAAAAGTAATCAGACAAAGTAAAAGTGAGGGGTAGAAATAAAGATGGGCAAGAGATGGATAGAGAGAGGGATTGAGCAACTCTGGAATGTGCTTATTTCTTTTCTTTCTTTGTTGTCAACAACAATTAAGCAAATACAGCAACGAACAAAGTAATTTAGCAGCGTCACATTCTGGATTTTCCATTAACGTCCGGATATCGGCCTGTTGATTTCAAAACCCAGAACATTCCAAAGCTTCGTTCGTGAAAGCAAGCCACGAAATGATAAGTTGTCATCAGCAAATCCGCGGTTACAGCCACGGTTACCAGCAACTAAGCCAGAAATGTCTAGATAAAGACAGAGCTAGAGAAAAAATGGAATAGAATATTGCAAAATATTTGAAATCAAAATAAATCAGAATGCTGTGGAGAATGCTAGAATATTGTGGCAACTTGCTGTCACTTGATTGAGGGACGCAATTTAGCCTAAGTGAAAACCAACTGATAATGATATGACAAATTGTACCTATATCCCTGCTAGCTGGTCACAGGGCGAAGAAGAAAGAAAGTAAAATAACAGAGAAAATAAAAGAACCTTGTCTAAGAAATGATAAAGCTTTAGAACATTGTCAGAACAAATCAGGGTAGTGTTCATAATAATTAGGATATCTAGAAGTGTCACAAAAATATTAATGCTAAGATTGGACAAATTGAAGACTTGAAAAACTATTGGGATCTGCGTGGATACAGCTGAAAATTTTAGAGTACTGACTTAATGACACTCCAGCAACAACAAACAGGCATCTGGTGGAATTATGTAAAGATTACTACTACTACTATTACTACTACTATTACTACTACTAATGTTATGTAGAAGGACAACCGACCTTCTTTACACTAATTGTTGAACATGGACTCGTTCATTTTCTATGAGTAGGACGTCCGCTCATAGGAACAGTTGTCATAAAGTCGGCCGTAGCGTTGAGTTGTACGCATTGCCGCACGAAACTACGGTTTTCCCTATTATTGCATTATTAATCAATATCCGTCATATGATTAAACTTTTCCTTCACTAATCTTTTGTTCTAGTGCTTTCTTACAATATTAATAATCAGAATTACGAGATTATACGAGCTTTATAACAGATAACAA
The DNA here is from genome assembly GCA_037127315.1 of Ascarosepion bandense. NCBI lineage: Eukaryota > Metazoa > Mollusca > Cephalopoda > Sepiida > Sepiidae > Ascarosepion > Ascarosepion bandense. The sequence goes on from JBBBDQ010000840.1 coordinate 43,208, forward strand.
CAACAACAACAACAGCAGCAACAACAACAAAAACAATAATAATAATATTAATGACATATTGTAAGAATATTTTTGAAGATCTTAAAAAACTATCAAAATAAAAGGATCTTGAAGTGGGAATCTAAAAAATGTAGCACATGATGTCATCAGTAATTCCAGTTGTTGTTGGAGCCCTAGGATTGATTTGCAAAATGCCCCGATAGAATCATTGAAGGGATTGATGGTATCTCATGCGTTAATAAAATACAAAGTATAGTACAGCTCACACATTATGAAGAGCCTTATCTTTGTGAAATGTGTGTGATCTTTGGTTTTACAAAAATGATTAGTTGAAAATGCCTTAAAGCCATTTCTGACCGTAGGTCTCTTGTTGGAAACCGGAAAGAAACGTATATACAACAGAAATTCAAGGAAATAATAATAATAATAATAATAATAATAATAATAATAATAATAATAATAGAAATAGAAGATTTCACCATTCTATGGGGTCACACCATCTACACAGAGAGAAAAATTGAAGCAAATAGGCTGGACATTATTGTTAAAAACCAGAAGGAAAAAACTTGTTTATTAATTAATATGGCTTGTCCAGCGGATTGTAACATAGCAACCAAGGAATTCGAAAAACTGCCAAAATATAAAGACCTGAAAATTAAAATAGAAAAAATGTGGAAATTGAAAACAAGAGTCGTGCCAGTGATAGTAGGTGCACTTGGAATGATAAAAAATGGAACAAAACAACACATTGAAAGAATTCCTCGAAACCCCAGCTTAAGAGATATACAAAAAATTGTCTTTTTAAGTACAGCCCACAAATTAAGAAAAACTTTGTCTATGTAACGCTAGGGATGATAGGGGAGGTAGAAAAAACATGAAATGGAGCCATAACAATACGCCACGATCTGCCTTAAGTCTTCCCGCAGACTTGGTTGGTAGTGCGACCATAGCAGAAATCGAAATATGATGAAAAATGACATAATAATAATAATAATAATAATAATAATAATAATAATAATAATAATAATAATATTGATGAGGATAGAAAATTCTGGAAGGAAAAAACAGATTTTATGATCATGATAAGGGAATTATTGTGAAATGCATTTAAGTATTCAATATGACGATACCAATGAAGTCTAATTAGTTTAACCGCAAGAATAAAAGATCCAATGGTCACCTCCTACCCAAAGTAGACGGGCCTAGAGATCTGGCAGACAACTGTTGGGTTATTGAATTTGCCAATGTCTATCTTTGACTTTATTTCTTCTTTTTCTTTTCTTCTAACTGGATTTTCTTTCTTCCATTAGTTCCTACATTCTTTTTCAACGTATTTTATTTTTCTTTCTTTTTCACGGTTGTTCTCCTTTCAGTTGTTCGATTTTCTTTTTTTTTTCTCTTTCTTGAATTCTTCTGCCATAATTATTGCTTCCATAATAATCACACTCTTTCTCAATAAATCATTTGACTGCAACGATTCAAATTCTTAAAGCCATGTTTCTTCCTTATAGTTTTAAATTCACACTCCGAGCAAAGTTTCCTCATTTTCCTATCATTTATTGTCATAGTCGTCAATTCGATTCAGACCTGTGCTTCTTATAATTCCTGGTTCAACTCAGTTCTTCGACTTGAGACAAGTAAGCTTCGTGAAATGTGAATCAGGAATGTTCATGTTTGAGTATCATTTTAAATTTTTTTTTTTTTTTTTTTACAGGCATAAAATATAATTTAATTCAATTTTACATCGTAAAGATAATGTGACCAGACTTGATATAAAAAACACGCAATGAATTGTACGCATGCGTGATCAAGCAACATGATCACGTTGTACAGCTGAGGTGTTTCGTTTCTATGCGCAGCGTATTAATGTAAATTTCGATGTGTTTGTCTTTCGTTTTCTTGTAAGCAACAAATTATTTTGTCTCTGTCTGTCTTTCATGTCCGTGTTCAAAAGATCAAAGATGTCTATGTTTTGGAGAGAACAGAAGTCTAGCTTATTTGTGAAGGGAGTGAAACAGTGGGGCTGTTTGTGTTCTTACCCACATGCTTACATGCAATTCCTTGTGTAAAAAGGATTCCTAAAAGAGGTTTCATGGAACACTGAGTTCCGGTGAACTCTCATCAGGAATTATATATATATATATATATTGTCATCTGCAGACGCAGACAGATCTGTTTCGCCGTATCACAGCTCATCAGTACGGTTAGACTCCGATTGCTTTTTTACCAGGATTGAAACCCGACCGAAATGGCGTCAATCGGCGACTCTAAAACTAGAGTTGGGATTAAATATACTACTTTATTTGAAAATTCTGTAAAGAAAGGTTAAATGTGTGTGCAAACGTTTTGGAACAATTAAGTTTTAAAATTATGCTTCAACTCTATACTTCTAACGTCTCCACCAAAACCTGAAATATTTGTTATTTATTTTCCTCAGTAGGAGTAGATAGATTCACCTATCGTCCCGTTCACACCACTACCCTGTCTTTTGAACAGAATTAGAGCTTTTTCTCTTGTTTTCTGTTTAGGATCGGCTTTCCAATTCCTTCTAAACTCATCTTCAACTAGATACTTCTAACATCTCCGCCTAAACACTAAAATTTCATTTACTATTTACTTATCTTTTTCTTCAACAGGAGTAGATATTTTGAATAGGAGTAGAATTTTATTTCTGGGTTCCTGTTTAGTATTGAATTTCTTGTTCTCTCCAAAGTTTTTTTAATTCTCTTTCAGTCCCAGTAGCCCCTTGCATCTTACTGGTATTATTACCCTGTTTGGGGTGGTAAATTGATTAAAGAAAAAACAAAAAGAGTCATATCGTGGAATCTTTTCGTGTCCACTTTTTATCTTCCTCAGGTGAACAATGTATCTAGCCTTTAAAATTCGTTAAGCAATTATCTTCTCATTTTTATCGACACAACAAGAATACGAAAATCGATTGGAATAAGGTTCTTCTCTCTTATGTGCCGTGTCCTTCAGGACCTGAACGATAATAGCTCTTCCCACCCTCCTTTCCCTTATAGCTTTTAACAACGTTTATCTCTTTCATAAGCCTCACACCATCGTTTTGCTTCCCATCGCACAAGCTCCTTACCATCACCCCCTGTTCCTCTTGCCTCCGATATATCCTGTGAGTGTCAAATTATCCAAGGCCTCTTCTGTTATTTTGTGTCCAAGAAATGTCAGCTTTCTCTGTCTGATTCTGAGTATAAGTGTTCTTTTTGTTTCCATTTTTCTTAAGTCCGCTTCATCCATAACATTCTCAGCATTCTTCTGTAGAGCCAAATTTCTGTCTTTTTCTCATCTGAGGAATAAGAATGGTGAACTTTTAAAGCCGTGTGTTGGTAGTGTTAGTATAATTAACCTTCAATTGGAGTCTGTCCTCTGAACCATCTTGTCGGAAGTGTTATAAGTTCATCATGTAGTAGATGATATTTAAATAGCATTACGTTAATACGGAAGCACTGCGGAGTAATGAATAGTGGCTCGGATTGGGAAATAGGATAGCCGAGTTCGAATTCCAGTCGAGTTTGCCACACTCACATATGTGCAAATACTCTTGGGAAAGGTATGTATTCATCTTTTCTCTTCCCTCCAGCGATGTGTAAATAGTAAGACAGATAGGTTCTATAGTTTTGGGTGGCAATCGGTGTAAGAGAAGGAAAACTCTGAGTTCAAAACCCCAACTATGAGTTAAATAGCCTCACCAACCCACAACTGATCAAGCGTGGTGAGTAAAAATTGCTGTTAAAAAAGCGCAACTATCAGAAATGAGATGACCCTTAATCAGAAATGAGATGGCCTTGAACTTGGATGTTAAAATTCAGATTAGAAGACCTACTCATTTTTCACCTCACTCAATGAGTTAAAAAGTACAAGGCAAACTATAAAGACTATATACAGCGTACGCACGAGGAAGGGCGAAAAATTTCACCGGGGGAAAAGTTTTGTCCAAGGTGATAAGGTTGAAGAAAAATCTATGGAATAATCTCCTCCCACTTCCATAAAAGCAACAATATATGCAACTCCACATATATCCAAATTAAAATAAAAAATCAGTTTGTCTGACAATCGCAGAAGCTTGAAACCCAGGGTTACAAGTACCGCATATATATATATATATATATATATATATATATATATATATATATATATATATATACAGTTCATATATGGAATAATGAATATACTTTTCATAACTTCAGTATAGAATACAATGTGTTTTTTTTTTTAAATTGATTGTTGGTTTAATTCTTTTTACGGTTTATCAACCATTTGCAGGTTAATGAAAGCCAGAAATATTTTTAGATTGTAAATCATTTTTGGAGGTGATAATGATTTACTGATACAAGTCCTATTAACCGATAAATGCAGGGACAAGAGGTGGATTTATACTTTTCCCAAGAGTATTTGCGCGTGATTGAACATTTGGAATAAATGTCACTCGGTTCTCCAATAATCAATTCCAATACTCTAACAGCACCTCCAAGTTTACAGCACCTAGTATTCCCATTCGTTCACCCAGCTAAGTACTGACTAGTATCGATGTTGCTGAACTTCGGAGATCTTTTGAGAACAGGTGTTTCAACGTGATATGGCCGTAAACCCTTTTTTTGTAAAGGAACTGTCTGCATTCGTTTCCTTGAAAGGAGAAGGAAAAAATGATTAAAACAAATAGTACAGGAAGACACCTGTATATATGACTTAAGACCTTGTTAAAAAAAAGAATACCACAACCTGACAAAAGGGGGGAAAACCTTAAGAAATGGTGCAAATACTTAATTTCGGTAGTTTAAAAAACAACGTAAATGAATTTAACGTTCAATAGTGACTACGTTACAAAATTTTGATTAATTATTAATGTTTGCAGAAAAACGGAAGTATTCTTTGCATTATTAATTTCTAACTAGAATATCGTTCTGCTAAATTTTAGTTAATTTTCATCGCAAAGATCCAGTCTATTTACTGTTATTTTTTTTTTAGAAAAAAAAAGAATGAATTAGAACGAAAAGCTCGAGGACTCGGCTCGAACTCTCAACTTTTTTAATTTGGAAAGCTTGTTTTTCTCTATCTGCTATTCAGCTGGAGCATTACAGTGGACAAAAGATGAAAAATAAACCAAATCATTTTTTTATAGTTTCCTCTGATCGTTCAGTGCCATATTTATTTACTTTTATGTTTGCGAGTGGTATTATTAGTAGTAATATTATCTTTAATTTTTATCTGCTAAAGAGTTGTCAGCTTTATTGTCACGTAGGCATTCATTTTACTTTTATTTTAGTAGACTTATTTACACGACTACCATTACGAGTAGTAATAGTATCTTATAGTAAATGGTGTGAAATCTAAAAGAATCTAACGATACTAAAATCTCACAATATGAAAACAATATAAAAGTGCAACAACCACTTCTGCTGTTTCTGTGCAGTAGCACAGGAAACAATACGGTTTTTCTATAGTAGCTGGAGGTATATTATGCGTAAAATGACGAGAACACAACTGAATTAATATTTATGGCAATGGACATTTATTCAGAGACAAAACAGATGATATGTAGTTATGAAACTAGTGTAGACACGATGTTCAGCTTGGAAATTAGTCTTCAGTATATATATATATATATATATATATATTTGCCTTTGCTTTTTGTTATTCTGAATGGGTTCCTGGTAACGTCTCCTGTAAACAATTGCAGTTCCAAGATGAAATATTTGTACTCCCATTTTGGTAAACATTTGTGCTGTGGGAGTGACTAATTGCTTTGCTAGCGAGCTTGTCAAGGTTGCCTGCATAGTAGTTGCCGAGGATAAGGTAGTTATTTACCTATCAGGAATCAAGATTATTCAGCTTTCCTCTGTCTTTTCTACAAATATTTTCACGGTTTTTACTCTGACGTGCTTTATTCCCTGGTACCCCGACCTGATCTATTTACTAGATTGGCAACTGGGTCTCACCCTTTTACCGTAAAAACAGGCAAATGTAACCGCCATCAGTTTCTTTACTCGCACTTCCTGCCTGTGGAACTCCCTTCCAATACTTGCTTCCCTACAATCTCCAAAAGTTCAAATGCAACGTCAATTGCTATCTTCTTTCTCCATGTCTCCTACCTATCTCTTACCCTTTCTAAAAAATCAATTACAATGTTTTCTTTTCTGTCATTCGTTTCCTCTTCTTATAACCCTATGCGCACCAGTGGCAGTATTGCCTTGCTTGGGGTGAAACGGTTATAAAAAAGCAAACAAACAACAAAAAAAAAAAACAACAACAACAACAATAAACGTTATACTTGAAACATGAAACGTTCGTAAGTAACTACGGTTTGTATATAATGTTGGAGTTGCAGACAGGAAAGAAGTTCGTTGATCACACGCTTATTTCATTAAGGTTACTCCCTCGTAACCTACAGAGAGAAGGAGACGATAACAAAGAAAAATGATCTGTTAAAAAGTAAGCGAAAGAAAATGAGATAGAAGAGAGTGAAAAAGAAATAGAGTGAAGAGAGAGGGACGAGAAGTATATACAGAAAAAGCAAATAGGAGAGAAAGAGAGACAGAAAGAACAGAGAGGGGAGACCACTAGTGCAATGAGTACATTCTTTTCTAAGGGACCATTGTTTTGGTCTTGTTTCAAACTAAGTGTGGAAAACCTCTGTCGTAGAGCAATAGTTATGTAGTTAGAGTCACAAGTTATTGATAGATCCATTTTTTATTTCTATTGTTTAGGAATGCTGTCGTTAAATCATTAGACAACTCTGTCCAAATTGCCAACCTCATAATCTTTTGTCGGTTCCAACCTTGGAATAATTACAAATCATTAACGTTGCAGCGAATAAGCCGTGCAAGTTGTGGATGTCATAGAAAAAAATCTTGTGAATTATGATCTGAAAGGAAAAAGAGTGGGGAGTGAAAACAGGGCGTGGTTTATGACTGAGTCAAGTTATTTCTTGCATTATCATAAATCCTCTATTCAACTCTGAAAGGAAAATCTCTATAATCAGAACCAGTTTATGTCTGGTGTTGATCCAAATTTCGCTTCGAACAGATCCGCGTCGAGAAAAAATTACACATGGAATGATTCACTTCGAGTGATCGCCAAGATTTCTTTCCAGTCTCTGGACGAGTTTAAATAGACAAACACTTTTTAACAAGATTATTTACAGTCAGACTAATGACCACCTATTTCTTTTACTTAACATAGCGACCGCTGTCCTCTTCGGCCTTCATTAGGTGTCGGTCGATCCTGTTAACTTTCATGGAACTTTGAACTGGACCCTTTATTTAATCTGCTAGGTAGAAAGTTCTCGATTAGCAAACCATGTCTATGGATATTTCATTTAATTCCTTCTCTTTTAGTACCACTCAGTTATTGCTAATTGTTCTACAGAGTTTAACTTTACGCTACCAGGCCTAGTGATTGAACTCAAAATTATTATGCCACCAAACCGATGTTTACATCCTTTGACCTATTGTCCAGTGGCAGAATACAGAAAACAATTTTAACAAGATTTCAGGCATAAACATTTACTTTATTTATATCAATCGGGAAATTGATTTGAGCTTGTCCTATATGGGCGGTGAGTAATTTTTCACAGGTGGCAGATGCTTGATTTTAGATAAAACTTCGGGATTATAGATGCCTTACCAACGTGAAAGATTGATACAAGACAGTCTTTATACTGCAAAATCTCTCTTCATTTAACCGTCTACTGAACTAAGATAAACTTAATATTTGCCTGCCTCATGGCTGAAACAGTTGCGCTTTTTTCACAGCAATTTTTTTTTCATGAAAATACAGGATTTCAAATTTTATATTCAATGCAGGCAAACATAAATGTAGTCCCCCAAACACTTAATAATTTGTGCATTGTAATCTTCCTAATCATGCATTTTATTCAAGCACAGACTTTGAACAAGACGAAAATAAAGTTTGCAAACATCATTAGGCAATTACATTGCTACATTGCTAGCTTTCTTCCCAAGCTTTGGAACTTCGCTGAAAAATTCTCGTAGGCGGTCACATGTCCATCCATTGGAGAATAAAATATTCAGTATGGAAAACAATTCCCCTGACACAATAACTTATTTCTAGAGTAAAATGGAGAAATATTTTTAACGGCAGTTTTTTGCTTTACGATGTTCTGTTTTGACATAGCTGAAATCAACGATTTTAAAGCGTCAAATTATAAAAAGTATTTTTTTTTATGGAGAAAGGGATTCATGCAACGAACGCTGTGTTTATGTTTTTGTATTTATATCATATTAAATAGAAACGAGCTTAATAGCTGTCTTAAGCAAAGCAAGTTGAACCGTGTCAACAGAGCTGCAGATCTACTTGAAAAGTCAATACAAAAAATAGGAACAGATCTATATTGAAAAATGAAAATATTCAACTCAGAAAACACTAAGCAGAGATCATTGATTCTACGTTTCCTTCATCGTTTGGCTAGAATAAAACTTAATCAAGACCATCTTGCTAATAGTTCCGAACCAGATAATGTCTCCAATCATAAAAATCTCTATTGATTATTTGAGTACACATTGATGTTTAATACAACTGAGGTTTTGGCTTCGATGCTTGACTGATCGGGGAAATCTCTGTTTTGTGTCTTGCATCCAATATCTACTTTCAGTTATCTATTTGTATCGATACATAACAAAAATCAATCATTGTCCTGTCAGTTAAGAGAAGAAATCACTCATTCTTTGAAGCACTGAACCGCATTTGTCTTGGATTTAGTCCAAGAATTTGATTCATATCATAAATGTAACAGAGGAATTCTTTGATTTGATCTGCTTGCGTCTGGGGGTCGAAGACTGATTTGTCTTCAATGTTTCGCTTACAGAGAGCGTTTGTGATGACTTCTATCATGGTTGCCTAACATTTAATCAGAGACTGGAAAATAGTCTGTCTTTGATTTAGTTTCTACATTTTACTAAAAAAAGTTACTCTTGACCCAGTGGGGATGTACAATCTTAAGTGATAACATTTTTTTTGTAACTGTCAACTTGTTTTTAAATTGAAAAAAAAAAATCATTAAAATTTAAGTGAAATTCTTGGATAAAGCTTCATCATAGCTGGAATATTTATTCAGATTAGTATTCTCATCATGGCTGAATTTATCCAGTCGTACTGTTTGAGCAGAATTTCTCTAATGTATTTTGAACAGTGCAAGAACGCAAAACGTGTGAATTCTAATTAAAAAATATGCCTATTTAAAAGGTCGATCAGACAGATTAATAAAAATAGTAAAAATTTAAAGTTTAGAGGTTATCATCTACAAAAATCGCAGGCAATTGGTAGTTAAGCGAGTTCAATTTTCACTTGGCTTTCCATCACTAGAACCTTGTGCCATACTGAACTTAAGATTCGAGCGCTAACTGTAGAGCGATAGTTGAAAATCTCACCCTGCAAGTCACTGAGAATGGATACGCTGACCCTGTGCTTGAGTTGAGTTTAATACATACTAGCAGTAAGTACCCGGAGTTGCACGGAATGGGAAGAGTAGAAGTCTACTTTATTTTTTTATGCGAACTATATCTGCAGACATCAAATACGGGAGATAACGCTTGCATTTCTCCATGTAAAAGTTACTGTGTTGAAATTACCTTTAACAAAAAAAAAAATACTTGAAAATAAGAAATTAAAATAAAGATTATACTGAGGCTCATCAATAATTTTGCAAGCGGTGTATAAGTTTTGAAACAAATCGGATGAAAAATGTGGCTATATTCCGAATATTGAACACTTTTAACTCATGAATATCAGTTAAGTTTCATACGTGATACACGCTTGGTCGATCAAGTCTCAAAAGAGACATGGCTGACTGGAGAGAAGATATTCCCTCACTAGGTTGCTATTACTTTCTGCAATAGACTGATTGCCAACCAAGGCTATAAAATCCAATTTGTCCTGCTATTTAACCTATAGCTGAACGGAAAAGCGACAGATTAACACCTTTCCTAAGGGTAATTGCGCGAAAGTACTCGTGGGAAAGGGTGACATGAATATAGCATACTATGTTAACTTATGTTGATATAAATCAGTGAGGATATACAAACACACTGACACACATCTTCAGTTTTATTTATTTAAATTTAGTCATTGTTATACGCAATAAGACTGTTTCAAATAGCAACAGATGTTGGGAAAAAGCTGTCCGGATAGAAGTTATATCTTATCAATGGAATACAAATAGAACGGGAATGATTTGACTCTGTGTGAGTTTAAGGTATGATATATTCATAAGTCACTTATGCGCAGTTACCCTTGGGAAAGGTATTAATCCGTCGCTTTTATAGCCTTGGTTGACAACCAGTCTATTGCAGAAACTAATAGTAATCTACTGCGGGAATATCTTCTGCCCAGTTAATCATGTCTCTTTTGAGACTTGACCGACCAAGTGTGTATCACGTATAGAACTTAACTGATATTCATGATGTAAAAGTGTTCAATATTCGGAATAGATCCTTTGTAAATATTAGCAGCTTGAACACAGAATGCAATACTAAAAGCCGCCCATCTGTTTCCTGCTTGAACGCAACCCTCAGGCTATATGGGTTGTGTTCAAGTATGAAAAAGACTGTTGCCATTTGGTATTGACCTCTGTGCGCACACTGCTTATCTATCTATCTATCTATCTATCTATCTATCTATCTATCTATCTATGGTAAATTATATTGTAGATAGGCATTAATCAACTGGAGAGTCCTCCTCTAGGGCAGTGAATGCTTGACAGGATCATCAGAGATGAAGAATAATTTTGAGACAACAGAAATTCAGTAATACAGAAGGATGCAGGAAATACCTTGAACTGAAATATGCGAAACCATCGAGCTTTAAGAAAAAAATGGAAACAAAAAGAACAGAGAATAAGAAAGAGAGTTGAAATTTCTAGAGAACATAATTAGGAATAAAATTCTTGGAAAATTTTGTCCTCACAGAACAGATTGAATACATCTTATACAGAGGAAAGTAACGTATATCCTACCTAACGAATTTGTGTAAATGATTGCCAGAACAGGGGCAAGGAGAGATAGAAAACAACAACAACAACAACAACAAAACAAAAAACAACAACAAAAAACAACAACAACAACAACAACAAAACAGCAACAACAACAACCCCCCCCCAAAAAAAAGACAAACAAAAAAACAAAAATCAAAGAAATAAAACCTACAAAAGAGAGGAAATTGTGGGAAATAGGGAAGAATAAGAATAAGTGCTATACTTTTTGAAGCAGCCATAATGGCCGTAATATTGTATTTGTATTTGTATCAAATGTATTTGATCTCATAACAAAAAAGACTGTCACGATAAAACAGCAGAGAAATACAGATGTGCAAGGCGCAAGAATATTTTACATGCCAAGAGCGAAATTCAACTCTGAGTCCCAAAGCAAAATTATTGAAAAATAAAAAGCTTAAAGAACACAATCATTTCCTTTTATTCTTTGGAATCATATAGGGTAAGGGGCTTTTTGAAATACAGTATCATGGATGATGAAGCCAGAGAAGGCTTTATCCTTAACAGACTTGCTCATGAAGTTTGGATAACGGTTTTTCTCTTTTGTTTTTCAGTACCCTAGAGATATTATGCAAAGCTAATCCGTGAAAAATAATTAAAGAAACGAGGTATGAAAAATTATCAAATTTCTTATTTACAGGCCTTTTAAATATTTACTTTGTATTTACAGGAAAAATTCATTTTAGTTCACAATTACTTACATCATTCACATAGAAAAAAAAAGAACATTTTCAATTTTTATGACTCCTGTTCATATCCAGACTCATCTCTAATTACTGAAGAACACTTCAGATACCCGAAATTGTTTTAATTTTAATTATGAAAAAATAAAACTGAATCATTTTTGTCTGACTACTAAATTCACTTGCATACGGAAATGAATAAAATATTGTATACAGAAATCAATAAAATCATGCTCGTTTTAAACAAGTGATAGACAGTGTAGGCATCGGAATCACAAAGTCCTCAGTTAACCTCACAGTTACTTATTATTCATGCCAGACGAATAAACATTGATGTATCAGTGATTAATTGGGGAGATTTATTGAATCAACAATTCAGAAATTCATTAGTAATTTTTTCAGACCTAATGACTAAAAGATTTTACAAGTATAAGTCAGTTAAGTGCCATACGTGATACACGCTTAGGCGATCATGTCTCGAAAGAGACATGACTGACTGTGCAGAAGATTATACCGCAGTAGGTTGCCATTGCTTTCTGCGGTAGACTGATTGACAACCAAAGCTACAGAACCTAATCTGTCCTGTTATTTAACCCATAGCTGGAGGGAAGAGACGGATTAATACCTTTCCCAAGGGTATTTGCGCGTATATGATTGCAACGAATTCAACTAAAATTCGAACTCGGCTCTCCGATTTCAACGCACATCCACTCAAGTATAAGAGATATTTAAAATAGCAATGTGTACATAGGCGTAAGTCGACCAGAACAGGGTGAAAACTAAGTACAAAACAACAGAGGTTATGCAATAATTCTTGTAACGGTCTGAACAGCAATAATATTAAATTCATGCTTATGTGATGTGAAAACAATGAGGGCCACTATAAAACACCGGGAAAACATAGAAGTGTAATAATATTTTTACAAAGCAAGAGTAAAAACCACAAGTTCCTTAGTTTAGAACTAAACAGTTACATGCTATCCATGTCAGATGAAAAAGGATTCGCCAGTAATTTAATTGGAATATTTATTGAATCAACTATTAAAACTATTAAAAACTACTACCAAAAATTAAATACAGTTCGGGAATTCATTACCAACAGTGCGAAAACTTTGAGAACAAAGCAACAAAGAGTATGCAGTATTTTTTATAACATCCATAACAGAAATAATATTAAACATATGGGCATATGATGTGAAAACGATGTCTCTCTCCATAAAACAGAAAACAAACATAAAAGTGAAAGGTGTAAATAAAACTTTTGTATGTCACAAGCAAAAATCCGCCTCCAGGTCCTAATGAAACAGACTAAAGAACCAAAGTTACGGAGTATATATATTTCTTTTCAGTCTTTCTATAGGAGAGCTGGATGGCATCTTGGTAGAGCGCAGATAATGAGACCTGGGTGCACCATGTTATCCTTGAGACAAGGTTGGATTGCATGACTTGAAAGCATACATAGTCATCTACTCCACACACAAAACAACAAAGAAAAATAAATAAATAAAATAAAATAAAAATTGAAAGTTTAGAGTGTCAGCGAAGAAATTGATCTTTTCTGTGATGCTAAAGATATACTGGTCATAGTTACCATACAAAATAGTGTAATAATTAACGTAACAGTATACTATGAAACACCGGACAGACTGAGTGAAGATATCGTCAAAAACACCACCCCATACTCGGTAAAAAAACAAAAAAACAACAAAGAATTGCATATTTAACCACATTCATTGCATAGATCTGAGGCAACCTTTAAGTTTATGATCTGCTCGGATCCCTCACATTCGATGAAAGGTGGCCCCAGTTGCCCAGTTGCCCACGTCCTCTGAGAAAGTTATATATATATATATATATATATATATATATATATATATCAGTCTGTTCATTATCTATCTATCTATCTATCTATCTGTCTATCTATCTATCTATCTATCTATCTATCTATCTATCTATCTATATATCTATCTATCTATTTCGTTCTGTTGGTTCTATATCTTTAGCTTACGGCTATATCACACGGAAACACCGGTTCTTGTTCGATCACCGGAGTTAAACAACGTTAGTCGAGTCAAATTAGTAACATGATGGGTGACCTCTTGTGAATACCTGGTACTGTAAACTTGGATGTGGTGTATTAGATAACTGGAAATTAGAGCCCGGAACTGGAAATTAAAGAATTGAGTTCCAATTCAAGTCGTTTTTTTTATATTCACTTACGCGCAAATACTCTTGGGAAAGGCATGAATCCACCTCTTCTGTCCTCCCTCCTATGGGTAAATTAGTAAAACTTGTATCCATAAGTTATTATTAACTCCCGCAATCCTATCTATCTATTTATCTATCTGTCTCATTCTGTTGGTTATCTGTCTCAACTGATATTTGTGTGCATGAAAAACACTATATTTATTTCAAACATTTTGTACTTTATAGTGTAGTTGTTTTCTCATACAAAACATTCATTTTACAGGAACAAGTGAAAAGTCGAAGTAGTACGTACTTTTTGTTTTTTTACATTTACTAAAATTCCTGTAGCAAATCGTGACAATTTAAACATAAAAATACCTTGACAATGTCACCGAAATAAAAAAAAAACGCTTTTAAAATAAATAAATATAATTTGTATTAAGAGACACCAACGATTCATTTTAAACCCAACTAAACGAAGTTAGTAATCTATTGATTGTATTAAAATGTCTTTTGCCTACCAGCAGGTTTAGTCGTTTACGTAATCGAATTGTGAATCGCTATCTCCATTCTCCTCTTATAAACGAATCTTGCCACATTGTTTTACATCAGCATTGTTACTATAGTAACATGCCCTATCTTGATAGCGCGTTGTTCTTTTGGTCATAAGTATTGTACGACATTTGCGAGATTAATGCTCTTTTCAAGGGAGAAAGTTTTCTTAAGGAATATTCTATACTTCTTCTTCTTCTGTGTGCTATGTCACTTCAGGACGTAGACGATCATGGCCTTCTATGTTTCCTTATCCTTGGTGGCACGCTTTGTGATTGAAGGGTCATTGTGCAACTGCGCATCTGATATATTTTCTCTACAAATACTTGGATTCAAAGTCGGAGACTTATTAAAACATACATAGCGTTTCTTGAGCGCCCATCCCGATGGCGGTTAAACCACAGTCAATGTCCTCTAAATAGAAGGCTGGTATTGATAACAGATAAGTGGCTTCTGATTCCACTAAGGGAACCTTCTGCCTTGGCCGTTGATTTCAGTCTTGGAAGTCAACCGCCCAGTGATGCTATGATACCCATTTTGCTAGATAGCCGTTGACTCCACAATAAGTTTCATTCACCAGTTAGCAGTTCTCGTTTTAATCCTGCTGCGTGGTATAGCCACCCTCATTATTAGAAAAGTCTGATTGTTAAACTTCTACTAAAGCAAGACTTCTCGATATTGTGTCAACACAAGATAATATCATCTTTGATGGTGGATGTCTTTATGTTAACGTCCCTGTAACATCTCTGAAGATGGCTCATGTGAGCCGAAAGTTTTAGTATTACACATAGAGTATCTTAACCAACTCGGCCATCGAGCAGCCTCACTGATCAAGCAAATTTGAAATCCTTCTCGTATGAAATTCCTCATCTGTTCAGTTTCAGGTAATGTGGTTATTTATCAATCTGACAGATTTTTATCACTTTAAATGTTGTTTTTAGAAGAGAGTATTACTCATATAACAATACTAGTAGTATAGCCTGGCGTTGCTCGGGTGTAATGAAAGCTTTAAAACTAATCCATGGTCTTGGAGCTCAGACTCTTTGGACGTTGGCACGAAAGATAGTTGTTTCCAGTTAAAGCGAAACGGTAGACTGAAAGAAAAATGAATGGATGTAAGTCAAATTTTGATTTCCTGGTATCGATATCAAATAAGTTTTTTTTGTCGTAAACTGAATTTTGAAGGCTAAATAAGTCCTCTGAGTAAATTGTATCATGGCTGAGACTAAGAACTACAATTATACCTACTTAGAGCCAAACTCGAAGCAAAAACTAAAATAAGAGGGCTGAAAAAATACAGACATACAGACAGATAAACAGACAGACACGCAAACATCTTGCCTTATATATATATATATATTATCGATTTTCTGCACTATTGTAAGAACTGCAACCTTGAAACTTCTGAATATCGTTTCTTATGTCTTTGTTTATGAGTGTATCAAATTTGATTAAAATCGGACCACTCCTTCTATAACCCGATTTTTTCGATTATCGATTTTCGATATTTATCGGGGGTACCTCGACACAAAATCTAACTAATAACACTCGCAGATGCTTATAGTCCAACTGTGTAAATTTTCAAGAAAATCGGTTTAGACGTTTCAGAGTCTATAGGTAACGGACATACACACACAGACACACACACACATACACACAGAGACAAATTTCCATTTATAAATAAGTTTAGATATGTATAACAATATATCTCTAGAATATCAAAGATAGTGTCTCACATAATATCTCTAGAGTATTAGACATATGCAATATCTTTGTAATATTATTTATAGAATATCAAAAAACGCTTTTGAAGGATCAGATCATCCACAAAGGCGCATATGTTTCTGTTCGAAATGTAGGACAGTATTTTTTCCCTCCTCCTCTTCTTATTAAATCTATAATTCTGAAAGCATTCCGTCATTCCTATATGTTAAATACCATCTGCTTTCATTTTCCTTGGCGCTCTTTGAAAAGGAATAAAAATTTAAGTTGTTTGCTATTTTAAATGAAAAATCTTTTTTTTTCCCTCTCTCTTTGGAACACATACAAATACACACACATATGCAAAACACATCTACGCGGTGTTTATAAAATGTAAAGATGCTTCGAATTTATTTTGTACGTGATTCATTGTATGATTTTTCGACTCTCTAATCACGCATACTCAAAGACCTCCATACAATACATAATAAATGCGCCCAAAAGGTTATAAACGATATATTTGCCGCTCGTTAAAAAACGAATAATAAATAAATAATAAGCTAACTTTTGAAAACTCCTAATAAATAACCCCCATGAAGTGTATTTTGTCTCTTGTTTGTCAAAAAATAAATAAAATAAAAAGTAAAAAAGTAAAAAGAAAAAATCCAGAAACATGATAAATATTGTCTATAAAATGTCTGGATGTCTTATTTTTAAATGAAAATCAACAAATTTATATCGGCAAGTATAAATTCTATTCTATTCCATCTGCTCCACACATCATGATTAAATTCATTCACGCAAATAATCAGTTAGGCAGAAGTATTTTGCAGGTGATAACAAGTTTGGCACAAGGACATATTATTTATGTAATTGTAGCGTTCATTTCGTTTTTCTGTTTCTCTTTCGTACGCTTAGAGCCAGCGCTAACTACTCCCAAAAGTTCGGATAGGAAGGAGGGGGATAAGCCAAATTGGAGGCCAAATTGGAAGAAAAATGACATAGAGTGAAGAAAAATGACGTAGAGTGAAGGCCCTGTTTGATAGATTCGGAGTAGCCTATGGAACCCTAACCATTTTGTGCGCGCAGACACATACTTACGCACACATTCCTTAACAATTTACATTTCACTCTTTAGTATATAAACACATATAGTTTGACACACACTTCTTTCATCAAGAAGGGCTTACGGATACATCACGTTGAAATAGCAATTACCATACGATCGTCTAAAATATTCAGTACCTGGGTATGTGCGGATGGTGTAATAGATAATGGTTCGGAATCGGACAGCCGAGTTCCAATTTCTATTGGGTTCGTTATATTCACCTACACGCAAATAACCTGGGGCAGATAGGAACCCACATCTTCTACACAAACTACCGGTTACTTAGTAAGACATATTAGTCAGTTAAGTGTCATACGTGGTACACGCTCTGGAATATCATGTCTCAAAAGAGACTGGGCAGAAGATTATCCCGGAGTAGGTTGCCATTGCTTTCTGCAGTAGACTGGTTGCCAGCCAAGGCTATAGAACACAATCTGTCCTATTATTTAACCCATAACTGGCGGGAAGAAACGGATTAATACCTTTCCCGTGCGTAAGTGAATGAAGGAATTCAACTGGAATTCGGCTCTCTGATTTGTCGTTCCGAGTCGATAACCATTGCACCACAACGCACATGTCCATTATTATCTCAAAACAAAACCAAAGCAAACAAAGAAGTTGTTAGAACTAAAACTATTTTCTGGCTTTAAATAACCTGACAAGGCCGATAAGCCGTAAGAAACGATATCAATCAATCAAAAACAATCTTTCATCAATCTAGCAATTATGATATTAGATTAATAATTTTTGTTCTAAAGTATCTTTCACAGACATTCTTTGTCTCTTTCTCTCTCTCTAAAACGCACAAGTAAAGCTCCCAGCACCCGTACCCCCAACTTCTCACGCACACACAACGTGTGTCACTTTTTCCAAATGCATACACACCTTTGCAGGTAGG
The DNA here is from genome assembly GCA_037127315.1 of Ascarosepion bandense. Lineage (NCBI taxonomy): Eukaryota > Metazoa > Mollusca > Cephalopoda > Sepiida > Sepiidae > Ascarosepion > Ascarosepion bandense. Next base: position 61,360 of record JBBBDQ010000840.1, read on the forward strand.
CATGAATATTTATAAAAATGCCAATCAAGAGAATCAACAACGGAAGGTTGGCGCATAGATTTGGCGGGAAACCAAAGCAAGCCGCCAGTGTTTACAGCGCCCAGTAAATTGTTTCTGAAGAACCCATTTACTGCAATGAATTGCTTCCGGTATGATGCATTTGGACTTCCGCTTGGTAAATAAATGCCTTCCTCATGCGACTGCGCATGCGTGCCTGAAATAGATAAACAAAAAGAATCGGTAAATGAAGAGGAAAATGAAAAAGTCCACCTTATTATTTTGCTAGTAACCTATTTTTTACTTTCATATCTATCTATCTATCTATCTATCTATCTATCTATCTATCTATCTATCTATCTATCTATCTTATCGTTAAATTTCAATTTGTTATATCTCAGTTTTTTCGAAACGATGATTTTTAAAAATTTATCTATAATTTTATAACTGTTGTTACATACCGATGTAGATATTTACCTGTATTAGTTCCTGTATTTGTATGATACAATATATTAAAGTCCGCATGTCTTCATTTTCTTTATCGTGATTTGGTGTATCATAATATCAGAACGAATTCTAACAATAGGTAAATCTCTAGATTAGAAAACACAAAGACATAGTCACACACACAGATATATATATATATATATATATATATATATATATATATATATATATATACAATAAATAGATACACACATATATAACATATTTTTATTAAGCCTTGGTACGTTTCAGAACTTTTATATGCTTTATCAGCCAAAGAGTTAAATTAATTTATACTACTCGTGAAACTGCTCACACATCCAATATCCAGTGGAATAAAATCACTTTCATCTACAAGAACTTAATTATATTGTATACGAAAAAGAAAAATATTTACTCCCTTTAACTTTCTTTAATAAAAATGTGATTTTGAAAAATGAAAAAATGCTTATAAACCATTGAGCAGATCATATATTACTTTCACTTTATACTTTATTAAAATTAGACCATTGAAATGAAAATTGATTAATTCCTCATATTAGAGCCACAATGATGGTATTGTGATAACAGAAATTGCTGTTTTGCTGTATCAAACATACAAAATAACATATATTTTTTAATCTCTATTGCATTAGAATAAAACCAAAGAACTTTTTCTTAAAAATAATCAATTTTGATTTCATAAAATCTATGCTGTTATAAGATAAAAGAAAATTCTTTTAATAAAGGACTTGTATCAAAACTCAGCCTGTCTGCGATACGAAATCATTTAATGTTTCAATTAATAATCTTTTTTTTACCTAAATTGTTTTAAATTAAGAAAAACTATAAAATATTTTGGAAACTTGGAAAGGTATTGAAGATTCAGAAAAAAGATTGGCTGTCGTGGTCAGGTGAATTTTGTCTGATAGATCAGTATCAGAAAATTAAAAAAGAAATTATAAAGAAAAACATCTTATTTGAATATTTCAAAATAGAATTGAACTCTGAAAAATATGATTCTGGGTTCAGGGGTTAGTCTAGTAAAATCCCAAACCAATAGTAATCTTCTTAATGACTAGTTGAAATAACGGAGGAAGGTAAGAATGGTTAAGTTGTGAAAGAGTATTTATTCCTGTGAGGAGAAAAGAGAAAGAAAGATAAAAATGAGTTGGCAAGAGAGAAAGAGAAAAGGGAAAAATATAGACTTTTTTTTCTCTCTTTATCTTTGTTGTTGCTTCTCGTCTTTGTTGTAGCCTCTATGCATTTTAAATTGCTTGGAAAATATATTTACTGTGATGTACAAAACCTAGAGTTGCTTGTGAGATAAGCTCGTTAAACAAAGCAGCTTGTCAGAATATCTTGATAATGAAGTTCTGTTAAAAATGAACAACCTGTGGTGGCCAGTACAAGTATAGCATTCGACAATGATAGACGGTGACGCGTTTTTGGACTGTTTGGACGAGTAAGGAAAGGAAAATAGTAGACAAAATAGAGATGGAAAGATTAGTATTGGAAGCTGGAAAGATACGTGCATAGAATTAAAGATAAAATGCCTTCCTATGCACTTATTTATCTTGTAAGACGTGTGCATAATGCAGAAGCCTGCAGTCATGTCTGTCAAACATTCTGAATCCGGATATTTAGAATCAGGGGAAACTTTTCGTAAACAAGCTCTCTTTCTTTTTCTATGTTTATGATTCTTCCCTTTCGGTTTGGTTGCTCCAAATTGATCCATCACGCATGCACATGCACACAGTTGATATCTATATTCTTTGGCATATTTTACAAGCATATAAATGCATTAATTATAAACGTAATGGTCTGCCAAAGACGTGCACAATATTTGGAAGTTCGAGGTTTAAAATGGTACATTTTGACCAAGAGAACTTAATTATAGCCAGTAAAACAAATATTTTTTTTATCAAAGAGCAAAGAAAAAACTTATAAACCAATTTTGATTGAACTTCTTTTGTTATCACTGGGTATTGTGCATTTTAAAGCCAGATTAATAAAGCATTTATGGGCGTGTGGCCGAGAAGTTAGAACGTTGGCTTTCTGACCATGAATCTCACCATAGTCGATTTGTCAGCAAGGTGGTTTCTTGATGTTATCGGTCTGGAGGAGGAGATTCAGCGTGCGGCACCTTTGAATTGACCCAAGCCTTGTTAATGAAATTGGGTAGACATTTTCCTTTGAGGAGACGTCAATAGTTGTGCTAGCTCGAAGTCTTAACACATCGTGACTGAGAGTTTTAGCGGCCTGGCCTGGCCTTGTTCAGATTGTTCACGCCGGATAACGCGCTCTTACCCAGAAACTGTAACTAAGGTTCGCTCAACATAGTTGCAGTATAAACCACAAGAGGGCTCTGTGGGTGTTGAACCAACACAAGTGTGCCTGAGTAAGCATCTGAAATAGGGATTAGCTAGCCGCTCTTGATACATGGATGCCTGTCTACAAGGCATAATAGAGCATTCACAATAGCTGTAGTTGTGGTGGTGATGACGGAAGTGTTATATAAGCTCTTTGCTTTGATTTCAATTATTGATTGTTTGACTTGTTTTCTTACGGCTTACCAACTCTTTGTAGGTTATTTAAAGCCATAAATTATTTTAGAGGTCATAAATTATTTTTGGAGATTGTAATTATTTTGCTGATGCAGGTTCTGTTAATTAATTCATAGCTGGGGGAAGAAGAGATAGATTTATACCTTTCCAAAAGGTATTTGCACGTAAGCGAATACAACGAACGCGAATGGAATTGGAATTCAGCTGTCCGACTTCCAATTTCAAGCAATTATCCATTACGCCACTCGCACAACTAAGCTAAGTATTCCCAAGCGGTCGCCCATTTAGGTACTGACCACTCTCAATATTGCTTAAATTCAGTGATCGTACGGTAACTGGTGTTTCAATGTGATATGGCCGTAAGCTCGATTCCGATTAATATGGCTAATGTAAAAAGAGGCATTTTACCAGTTGAGTTATGATTTTAAGAAATGCCATATAACTTCAGGAGGTTAATGGCTGTTCACAGATACCGTCCTTTTTGTTGCATTAACTGTGACTTGTCGGGATTTAATGGAAACGATACTGGAGTAGTTTCCCGTTGCCTTCCACAGGTAAGAGTAGTTCGACTGGCCGATATCTAAGGTTAGAAACCCAAGATTACTTTGCTATTTATTCCAAAGATAGACAGAAAGAAGAGATGGGATAATACATTTCCTAAGAGCATTATTACTAAGGTTAACGTTCAGCATAATTTTCTATTTAACTCAATGGTCATAGAAGAGAAAATAGACGGGTTTCACGTCTTTCTTTCAGGACATTAGCGCGAAAATGAACGCAAGAGAATAGCTAATGATAAGGATCATTTGGAAGTTTCCGTTTGGCATTTATTGTCAGGCTAATCTCGCGGTCGAGTCTTACTGTAGGCTGAGGTTTTATGATATCGTAACAGACTCTGCTACATAACTAAATATAAATAACCATTTCGATGATAATGTTTGCCTCTTACCGCGATGTAATTATTTATACAGATTTTATTAGTTGTAGGAAGAGTGTATTGTGCGCTTATAGTGGTAATTAGACAATTTTAAAACTTAAAAAGTAAAATAAGTTAGAAAATTTGTTTATAGGTTACTATGACATGCTTGACGTCCCATTCGTTAAGAAATGTGCATACTATCAGCTATATGCAACTACTTTCTCAGATAAATCATTAAAAATGGATTCAAGCGAATGAATTTTCTAGATCTCAAAGAAGTTCTTCATCAGATCTAAATAGACTTGCACTACGGAATCACATACACGAAGAACCTACTAAATAAGAAAAGCCACATGACTGGAAAATTTGCATCAGCAACAACTGAAATGAGTATCACATGTAACTAGAAGGGAAAACAATGATATGAAAATATTGAACAAAATTTCTATCAATACTAGAAAGAGGAATAACAGTTAGTGAACTTGAGAATCCAGCAGGTCTTAGCGAGGACCATCTTTTTTCGAACATCGTGGAAGAGGGCTAAAGAATCACAAACAGGAGAAACAGCATCACATGAAGGATTTTAACAACAACAACAACAATAACAACAACGGCTAAAATGAGTAGCACATATAACTGAAAGAGAGAGTAATATGATCACAATGTTGAAAGTCCATACTACCTTAAACAAAACATTAGGAAGGAAAGAGTGATAACAGTTTGTGGACTTGAGGGCCCTGAAAAAGACTTGAGTTTCCTGAAAAAAATTATTTTTAAGGGAATTAATTTAGAGATTTTATCCGATAGTAATGCGAACTGCTTGGTCAGTCAATGTCTAGTGTTTCTTCCATGGAAACGGTTTTCTCTCAACATGACCATTCTTTACTAATAGACAAGAAAGCATGATTTCGGCAAAATCTCAATGTTTATGAGCATTATGATCACAGAAGTATATCAATGTAAGTATGCAATAAAAGACCCATTACTTTTTAGATATTTGATGTTGTTAGCACAACATACACAAATAAGAGGTTGAGTTGTCCGAGTAATATTTAATATATTAGAATCTTCTCACAGTTATAGAAAATAAACAATAAAATCTTTATTAACTGGGTTGCTGGATTTTACGACGTATCAATATTTTTTGGTTTATTTATTGTCAAAATTTGACTCAAAATCTGTTTTTCTAATATGAATAAACAATGCCCGTGTTTATATTTGGTTTAGTAGGTAAATTACGGTTCTGTTAATTCCTAAGTCTTTTTTTAAATATTGGTTAGATTTATAATTGAGTCTATAATTAAACAGTAGTCATGTACACGTCTGAGTCTGTTGGTGGACCATAATCTCGTTTATAATTGAAACTCTAGCTAAACATTAGTCGGGTTTATAACTGGGTGTATAAGTAAACATTCGTTATATTTATCCTTTAATCTCTAGGTATACCATGATCAGGTTTATATTTGAGTCTATGAGTAAACATTTGTTTTATATTTATACTTTAGTCTCTAGGTGGACCAAGATCGGGTTTATATTTGAGTCAATGAGTAAACATTAGTTATATTAATACTTTCGTCTCTAGGTGAACCAAAGTTGGATTTATATTTGAGCCGATGAGTAAACATTGGCTATATTCATTCTTTGGACTTTAGGTGAACCATGGCCGGGTTTATATTTGAGTCTATGAGTAAACATTGGTCCTATTTATACTTTAGTCTCTAGGTAGACCATAGTCGTGTTTATATTTGAGTCTATAAGTAAACATTGGTTATATTTATGCTTTAGTTTCTAGGTAGAACGTGGTTTGTTTATATTTGAGCCTATGAGTAAACATTGGTTATATTTATACTTTAGTCCAGGGGTCGACAACTCATTCAATCCTGCGGGCCGGGTCGTGTTATAATGATGGGTCGCGGGTCGGACGAAGGCTATTAATGAAAAATTAAGGAAAATTACATATACAGACCTCTGTCAACCTAAATATTTAAAAACATAATGAAAATAAACATTGAGAAATCAGAAAAACAAAAGAAAATCTCTAATTAAAAAACAATTAACAAAAATTACTTTTTCTCATGGAACGTCAAAATACTTCAAAGTGAAAAAAATCAACCAAAGTGAAATGGATGAAATTATGACGTCACTAATAATGTTATTTTTGTTTACATCCGGGAATCAAAAATTGCAATATATTTTATATTTTCTGAGTTTTCTTTCAATTTTCAAACAAATTACAAAAACGAAACAAATCTTTATTTCTTTTTGAATAAGTAAATACAAAGAGCACTGATTACATTTATTTGAATTTTATTTCGGTATTTAAAATTAATTTTTATATTTATTTTTTATTTTTTACGTAGAAATGGAGGTAATTGGATTTTGATCGTGTTTTTGCGGTCATAGTATTCAAATTCGGTTGGGTGGATCAGAGAAAGGTAACAGCAGGCCTTTTGTTGAATTCGAAAGCCTCGTCTCTCATGTTAAAAATAGAGTCATTGGTAATCAGGCCCGCAGGCCGGTTAAAATACCGTAGTTTGCCTACTCTTGCAAAGTTTAGTCTCTAGGTAGACCATGGCTGTGTTTATATTTAAGTCTGTTTGTACTGTCGTCTCGAAGTAGACCATCGTCGTGTTTATATTTGAGTCTATAAGTAATCACTGGTTATATTTACATTTTAGTCTCTGGGTAGACTATGGTCGTGTTTATATTTAAGTCTATTAGTAAACATGAGTCAAGTTTATACTTGAATCTTTAGTTAAACATAAGTGAAGTTTATATTTGAGTTTGAAAATAAACATTTTCTGCCTTTATACTTGGATCTAGAAGCATAGCTAAGCTGTGGCGCAACTCTGAAAGTGTGTTGCACCCAGTGAGGATCGAACTCAGTATTCCGTCGTAATTGACCTAGAGAGACAAGCTTGCTGACCATTACACCACGTTGAACTACACTTGAATCTCTTTATAAATATTGATTGGGTTTATTCTAGAGTCTATATGTAAATAATCGTTGGGTTTATGATTGAGTTTTTAAGTCAACATTGGTCATATAAATGAGTCCATAGAGGTCAACATTAGTCGCCCATACCTGAGTAGGTAGGCATCTATTCGGTAGGTGACATTTTTTCGGTGGATCTTACTCCTCTGTAAAGTGTGCAGTGGACGTATTCTAGTTTTTGCCCACAGGGCAATATCTTTTTAGTTCTAACTCAAATATTGATAGCATAAAAATATAATATTCGAGGTCACAATCAGAATTTAATATATACAATTTTATATTATCTTAGGTCACATCTATGATTACTAAAACTTTTGGATACTAAAAACAAAAACAGGATCATGCTAGATGAGGTTCGTTAGCTTATATGAGAACTAAATAAATAAAGAAACCATCTATTGCAAAAGAAAAACATTCTAACTCAGTGTTCAAGTCTCGGCCTGGAAACATATAATGGGTTCGGCTTTTTACAGATTTGCCCAATCAAAACAATTTGGAAACTAGAGAAAATTATGGAAGGTTTGATGTGATCAAACACAACCTGCTGCTGCTATTTGAGATTTTGAAGAACATATTCATCAGGGAACTTTACCGGTAATATCGCTTATTCACTGCACTACTTGTTGGTGAACATGAAAGCAATAAATTATTATTTCTTATTTCCTGATCTCCTTCAATTTTAGCAGATATAACTCCCGTCTCCTCCCGTTCCTTTTATTTATGGTGAAAAAAGTCAGTTTTTAACATTTGATGGCACAGCCTGAACATCAATATTCTTCACCTATCACTTTTTACCCATTTTCTTTTACTCGTTTTTAAACATAAATTCTTGATGGAATTTTTTTTTTTAATGTAGTTACATGTTCCTATAGAGACTTCATCTCTGCTACTTCTCACTAAAAGAAAAAGACCAATATAGAAAATGAATAGTTAATTTGTGTATGGATCATTTTTTTTTATCTTTTTACATATTTACGGCGAATATGTTTGTACGGTGGAATAAGACCAAGTAATCGCTCTTCACAAAGGAAGCTAAAAACAGAAGAAATAATGACTAATACTGACGGGCACTTAAAGCAGCAAAAAAAAAAAAAAAAAAAAAAAAAAAAGGAAAATGTTTCAAAGCAAGTTAGAAAAAGAGAAAAAGCAAAGAGAAAAAAAGAAAACAAAGCAACAGGAGATATAAACGAGAGGAAGTTCATGGAAAATAGAAAAAAAAAAGAAAAATCTAAAAGAATGGTTAAGATAAAGAGGAAAATATTGATTAAAAAGAATAAGGTAAGTTGGAGTTCAGCTTATAGATGATAATTTGAAAACTTTCACAATATTTTTAATAAAAACTTTTTCTGCTGATGACGTGGTTGGTTATCGCGACAGTAACTGTAAAGTACATTTGCCCCCATTATTCATTAATGATAGGTCTCAGAATCTTCCACGGTTGCTAACCTTCGTAGATACTTAGCCCTCATACAATATGGTATAGTACTTGCGTATAACCAATATATATTCTCTTGTAGAGTTTTCATAAACCGTACTTGTAATCTATACAAATAAAGCGTAGTGTACGTGTCTGTCTGTTTTCGATCTTGGCGAATCATAAACAACCTGAGCAACAGTTAGTAGCTACTGTAGTAACTCGCAATTAAAAATGAATTAACCCATTTAAAGTTATATTTAAATATCGAACAGTGAAAGTTTTAATAAACGAGTTCTTTATTATAGGTTTAAATTTAATTTCGCTTTCGTCGCAATTGCAATTGATATTTGATTAAACCTTAATATTTAAGCGAAGCACGGTACGTTGCTCATATGGTTTTAATTTTTATTTTTCTAGCACGCGTACTGTAACATATTCGAAATATTACAATTACATAGTTCAGGTTCCCTACTGTCTTTTAAGAGTGACTTTATGTGAAGGGATCATAAAGAATGGTGATTTTTAAAAGAAAATAAAAAATGTGACAGGTTGTATATACGAAGAAAAATGATGTGGAATTAAAGTGTCGAATAGTGGGCTCTTTTATCTTGGTTGGTAACTAGTATAACGTAATTCTGGATTTAAAACTTGGGCCGAGTTATTTGAGGATCCTGTGTCACACTCTGTGCACCACTTGTCCGTACCCAGTTTCTCAGAAGAGTGAGGGCGATTCTGTACAACATAACGTTATTATTTCTAAATTCTTATAACTTTTACGTACATAGGACGCTAAAGGTAAAAGTCTCGACAAGAGCTAGCCTAAAGTCCACCCGAAGAGCGTCTTCTTGGCTAGTATCTAATATAATATAAATATTGTGTTTATATTATATTTCCATATATATACGTTGTTATACTGAAGGTATGGGAATTTCTTAAGCGTAGCTTAGAGGTGGCACAAGGAAGAAAGTATGAGGGCACCTAGTGAGGTTGAACTCACTATTTAGTCATAACTTATCTAGCCAGACAAGCTGGCTAACCATTACACCACATGGATGTGCCCTTGTTATACGGAAAGTATGAACAAAAAGTTTCGCCGGTAAATCGATGTCTGAAAGAAAAAAAAACTCACACAAATGTAAATTTTATCGTTTACATTTTTGTATAATTCGTAAGAGTAAATATTGAAGAACATTCAGATATAAGATATAGCATAGACACTCTTTTATGCTATCATTTTCATTGGCATGGGTAAATTTTATAATAATCTTGTAATCAAGCTTGGCTCTTCCATCGTCTTGAATTCAGCTCCTAGAACTGAGCAGTCAGATTATCCACACATATGCTTTGATTATAGTGGTGACGGCTTATGCAGAACCCCGACACTATTCTGAAGAAATGGATACAGAGAAGTAGTGCACATTGTGTGCCACGTGGTCTCCAAAGAGCTCGACCCAAATTTTGAATCTTGAAATATGTGTCGCTCGAAGAGTGGAGTAGGTAATCGGTAGCTCTGTGATGTTCTCTTTCCTTCGAAGTAGTAATCGTGATGTTGACGGGCTGTTCCTTCTTTCTTCCTTGCCGACAATATGTGAGGAAGAAGGGCGAATACTCGACGTGGCGGTGGATGAGAAAGCAAGGTAGGGGTGTTACTGATCAGCCAGTCAGCGGGTTAAGCCCACAGTGATTCGTGGCAGCCTGTAAGCCCTTCTGCCAAATTTAATTTTCTCAACGATTTATATAGTGAAATTACATTTCGCGTAGGCTTGTTAGATTTCTCAGGTTTTGTCTCTGGGTATGTTTCCAGGGTTCTCATTCGCTGATTAATATTTTTACATATATGTGTGAGGAAATAAGAAATTTGTCGTGTTAGTTTCCGATCCGACTGTGCGGACGTAGGCAAGAACATAACCTTTCTATTTACAAGTAACAAGTAAAACCCGGATCCTGTTTTAATGGGTTTCTGAGACAAGTAGATTTTGAGTGTTTTCAGTAAATGATTGTAAATCAGAGAAGCTATGACATTCAGTTTTATAAAATTAAGTGTGTAGTGTTAACTTAAGAGAAACCCCCACGCGAGAATCTCTTCCAAAAAGTAGCGGTTCTTCAGAAGAGGAGTGGAATATCCTTTTTACGTAGGATACGTAGGAAATGAGAGTGATTCAACCCTGTGCGTATGACGGATTTTAGTGGTAAAGGTCTAAACTAGTGAAACTAAGTAATGTGGCTCGTTTAAACATTTGACATAGAAATATGAATAGAGTAATAGATACGCTTGCAAAGTTTCTCGTGTGGGAAAATAGATGCAGAGCTGAAAATAATTCATCATGCAAAAATCCGCGTAGATGTTTTTGAACTCTGTCAAATCAGGGTTAGACAGAGCCAACTCAGGCGTAGACAGTCAGTCAGTTAAGTGCCATACGTGATACACGCTTGGGCGATTATGTCTCGAATGAGACATGACTAACTGGGCAGAAGATTATCCTAGTTGCCATTACTTTCTGCGGTAGGCTGGTTGCCAACCAAGGCTATAGAACCCAATCTGTCCTGGTATTTAACCCCTAACTGAAAGGACGAAACGATTAATACCTTTTTCCAAGGGTATTTGCACGTAAGTGAATGCAAGGAATTCAACTGGAATTCGAACTCAGCTCTCCGATTTCTCGTTCCGAGCCGATATCCACTCACAGCACACGATATGGACAGTAAATATCCCATTTTTGTTCTGATCTGATTCTTGTGAAATTTAAATGCATGACAAACGAAGTCAGTTTCTTTTTGGGGCGATACAAGAAGCCGACCATTTTTTTCAGCTGACAAATACCAAAAAAAAAAAAGCGTTGTTTGGAAAGCGATCTTGTTAATTATTTTCTGGCGGTAGACTCTCTATTGCTGTCAGACAGTCAGTTAAGTGCCATACGTGATACACGCTTGGGCGATCATGTCTCGAAAGAGACATGACTGACTGGGTAGAAGATTATCCCACAGTAGATTGCCATTGCTTTCTGCGGTAGACTGGTTGCCGACCAAGGCTACAGAACCCAATCTGTCCTGTTATTTAACCCAAAACTGGAAGGAAGAGAAGGATTAATACCTTTCCCAAGGGTATTTGCGCGTAAGTGAATGTATAGAATACGACTGGAATTCGAACTCGGCTTCTCGATTTCTCGTTTTGAGCCGATATCCCCTGCACCACGACGCACATCTATTGATGTACGTAAGACAATAAAATTATCGATATGTTTAGTTTCGTCCTACACAGGTTCAAGTAGATGTATGATGATTGTGTTACGTAAATCTCCTCCTGCGACGAGTGGATCAATTGCACAAGGAGAGAGAGAGAGAGAGAGAGAGAGAGAGAGAGAGAGAGAGAATGTGAATTAACAGAATGGGGCTGAGAGAGAAAGAGAAGGAAGAGCAAAAAAAAAACAACAAAAAACAAAACAAATTGGGAAAGATGATGGCGATATAGAAAGACAGGAAAACAGAGGACAAGCGCAAGCAAGTAGAAAGGTAGCAAAAAGAAAAAGAAAAAGAGAACTCTCTAAAATTCCCATCCCATGTAATCCTTTGAAATTCGTCCTAATCCGAACGTGAACAATAAAGATGGCGACCTGAATAGCGCATTTCTAGTTTACGTTCTCGCGGGAAATCTTCACCTTATAGAAATCGCTTTCCCATCTCGAGTTAATAACTGAGCTGCTGTTTTACGACAAACCCTGGCGTCCCTTTCATGGGGGAAATAAGAACGGTGGTTTTTCCATCGAATCTCATATCTGATATTCTTTTAAGCCGTTCAACAATTGAGTTTCTTTATCTCTTATTCAGCTGAATGTTCTGATTTGCAAATGCAAACTAATTTGTCTTGATGATCTCAATTATGAGGATGACTGGATTTGATCAATTGCTTTCATCTCAACGCCACATTAAAAAAATAGGTATAGACATTTTATTTCTTTGAATCTGTGTGCCTACTGTACAGTGATGCATAACATGATGTAAATCTTGAAATCTATACCATGCGTGTAAAATCCTTACTGGCTGTGTCACCCGTTTATCCTTTTGCTTACAAGCTAAGCCGATTAAACAGTGCCTCCTACTCTCGAGTGATAATTAGGATGTAAATCTTGCAACCCCTTACACTCCGATTTCCTCAAGATGTTTTACTTTTGCTTCAGATTAAACTAAACTTTCTAAATATCTAGTATTAGTTGAGCACACAATAGTTAGAAAGGCGTTTTCTTTGTCTGTTGCTAGTGTATTCGATCTTCACTCTCATTTAAAAGACTCACGCATAGATGCTTTCCTGAAAACTACAATCTTAATCTCCTTAACTTGTTTTTTTTCCTTATCGTAATAATCTTTATTTCACTCCACGGCTTCATTTATATCACTCCCCTCATTCATCATAACCATTTTGACAGTAACCCTTTACCATGAGTGGCTCTCGAGCCTTGAATTGTGTGAACTTTATGCTTTGTGCCAGATTTCGATAAGTATGATATGAAAGAGTGAGAACATGTAAGTTTCGAAAGCCTTTATGAGTGAGTACATTTCTTATTAAATACGAGTATACCCTTGCCGTCAAAAACTATGGCAAAACATATACAAATAAATACACAATGGTTTTTATTATAACAGAAACGATATATATACATTATACTCGATGACATAATTATTTCTAAAATAAATAAAGGCACTGTTAAAGAAGAAACACGCAGCAAGAGCTTTCATAACTAGTAGTAAAGAGAATGAACTGAGCCGACGCTGCCTCACTATCGTCTTTCTCTCCACGAACGTGACAGGAGAATTATATATAGTCATCCGCAGACAGATCTGTTTTGCTGTATCACAGCTCATCAGTACCGTTAGACAGCCGATTGATTTTTACCCAGGATTGAAACCTGACCGAATTGGCGTCAGTCGCCGATTCTACCTTTGAGCTACGGGCGCTCGGTAGAAGGAGGTAGACTTTTTAGCGTGTATATTATCATTATACACGCCCAATAGCTGAGAGTGTTCTAATTCATTGCTGAATGAACGATGCGTAGATGCCAGAATATCTACTATATATATATATATATATTTGCTCATGTCACCCCAAGCAAGGCGGTAACGCCACTTATGCGCAGGGGGCTACGTAAGAGTGAAAAGATTTGAATAAGAAAAAGCCGGAAACCACATCCTAAACAGGGAACAAAGGATGAGCCTCTTCACCTGTTCAATAGACGTTGGTGAAGTGTGAACCGGGCGATAGTTTAGTCTATCTACTCCAATATATATATATAACGTAATAGAGAGGATTCTGTTATTGCAGCTTTACAGCAGGTAAATTTTGCGAATATCTACTTGTACGTCTACCATAAAATAATGGCTATCAAACTGATCTAGAAAACGATTACTGCTCGATCCATACTGTGTGCTTCGTTAATGTCCGATGAATCATTATAAATGTAAATGCATACCAAGTGATAACGGATAAATCTTGCCAGCCATTGTTATTTAGTTCGACATTCATATGTACTTTGTGTTATTCTAGACTAAATATCTCCGGTCTATGAACAAAGTTAACCATTTTCAACCAACCAGCATCATTGTCGTGTGCAGTCCAGGTTTATACCTTTCAAAAGGCAAGAAAAGTATCGGTAAACAGGAAAGGTTCGTTAGAAACAAAGAAAAGAGCACTTCATATGTTATATCTGTCCTTCTATTAGGCAGCAAATGCTGTACCATCTCTGCACAGATGAAGAAGAAATTTGAGGCGATAAAAATGGTTTTGCAGGAGGATGCTGAGAATACCAGGGACTAAACATGGGAATAACGATGAAATTTTAGAGAAAATGGACAGAAAAAAAGATACTTATACTTAGAATCAGAAATAGAAAATTGAAAATTTCTAGGTCTCGTGATTAGGAAAGAGGGCTTGGAAAATTTGACACTCACCGGACATACAGAAGACAAGAAAGAAAGAAGAAAACAGTGCATAGTCTATCTAATGAGCTTGTGTAAATGTTGGGGCGCTCTCCACTTTTTCCACGGAAATGGACTATTCGAATTACTATATAAAATAGTAGTGATTATACCTCGAGGAAGGAAGTCGAGTGAGCGAGTCAGTCGGGTATTTCCGGTATTGCACCGGAAGTGTTTTACTAGTCAATCTATCACGTCTCTACGACGATACTGTATACTAATTATCTTGTTCTATATTCTACTAATCCTCACCTCTTGTAAATACTTCTCTTTCCTGTCAATACACCTACTTTTATACTATTACGTTGTTTTGTATTATTTCACATAATTCTGTTACTCGACGTAACAGAAAATGGATGGTAGAACAGGGTTCAGGAGAGATAAAAAATCTGTAATAGATCCGTGACAATATTTAGCTCTAGTTTTTATCCTAAATATCCGGAAAGAATAAACTGTAACGCCTGAAGCGGCAGACCTCGAAGAAAAACCAATATCATCTGATTGTTAGTGGATCATAATATTAAGAGAAAAAAATAAACATTAGAATAGAATCGAGTTATCAGCACAAGTTGTTTCATTTTTCATTTTTACAAAAATGATTTTAAGAAAGGTGTAAATTTGTCAAATTCTAAAGACTCATTTTGTTTGTAAACGCTGTAGTCAAGGTAGAATACCCTGTTGTGATGTTTAAGCTTTAAAAGTGCATAACGTTTAACGCAACTATCATCAAGCAAATACTTTATACTTAGCAAAAAACAGGGAATAGAAAGGAATGGAAGTGGAACAGAAAATAAAAGCAACATCGTAATGAACTCCTTTCCAGTGTTAAAAAAAAAACTTCAAAATGGTTTGGCTAACAAAGGACAAACAGAAACATGCAATTCAACATTGCTTTCCAACAAAACAAAAATAATTACTCCGGGATTACTTATTAATCGGAAGGAACTGATTTGAGCTAAGAAAAAAGTAATAATAACAAGGGAAAAAGGCAGGAGGCGTTCAGCTCCTAACAAAGCCAAAATTACAGAAGGGAAATAAGCTTTTTATGATAGAAATATTTTGCAGCTAGTGTTTTTCTCTTTCTGATCATTAAACTGCGTTAAGTTTTGCTTTTCTTACTATCTTAATCTAAAGATAAAAGGTGGGATCTACAGGGAAATGTTTAAAAGTGACTTTTTCATTCTCGTTATACAATTCTTTGTCTTTTCAACGATCTATGCTTGTGTCTTTCTTTTCTATCTTTTTGTTAATCACTTTATCAAATAAATCCATTGTTATTATGGTATTCTCCTTTCCTTTCTTTCTTTCTTTCTTTCTTTCTTTGTTCATTTTCCTTTCTTCTTTCTCTTTTTCCAACTGACGTTCTTTCGTTCCTTACTTAAAGTTTGCCTTCTTTCTTTCTTTCTTTCTTTCTTTCTTTCTTTCTTTCTTTCTTTCTTTCTTTGTTCATTTTCCTTTCTTCTTTCTCTTTTTCCAACTGACGTTCTTTCGTTCCTTACTTAAAGTTTGCCTTCTTTCTTTCTTTCTTTCTTTCTTTCTTTCTTTCTTTCTTTCTTTCTTTCTTTCATTTACCTACTTCATTTTTCTTTCTTTTTTCTTTGTTTTCATTTTCTTTCTTTCTTTCTTTCTTTCTTTCTTTCTTTCTTCCATTTACCTACTTAATTTTCCTTTCCTTTTTCCTTTTTCATTTATTTATTTCTTAATTTGCTGCACTCATGTATACAACTTTCAATTATTTTATTCCCAATAAATCTGCATTAGAAATCATTTTTATTTACAGTGCCACTGCAATGGTCTTTGAAATGACTGAGGTCGAAAATCGTGTTTAGTGGAAGGAGATGCCCCAGATAGAAATACATATTTTATTCAGTTGAAAAAACAACAATAAAGCGATAAAATAATATAAAACCATGTAAGATTTTAAATAAAATAAATAGCACTCCTACATCAAAGGAAAAATAAAACGAAACAAATACAAATATAAGGAAAAGATGAAAATAACTGAAACAATTTTCTTAAATTCTCATTTTGTAAAAATTATCTTTAAGAAGACATAGTATTTTTCCTTTTAAATTGTATTTAACCTTGTACTCACTTAAATTGAAAATAAAACGACTTGTTAAAAAACACGCCAAGAAAAGGACTGACTGCAGAATAGAACGAACAAAAACATAAAATATGATTAAAAATTTGAAGAAAATAAGCCATTGTCAGTCGCACTGATTTCCGCCTTTCTGCAAAGCTCTCTGGGAAGGAAGAAGAAATGAATTGAGTAAATTGATAAGCGAATATGGCAGCACACATTTCATTTGCGAATCACTGAATCAAGTTCAATGTCAGGCAAAAATAGAAGAAAAAACTCGATAATAACAGTGAAAATAAAACGAACGAGTGTATGTAAATAGATATGAAAGAAAATAAACGAATAAATATAACAAAGTAAATCCAAGCGCAACAAGAGAAAACAAACCAAAACCTACGTCTATTAATATGCAATGCACCGAAAGAAATGGATTTTGTGGGATTTGTACAGTTTCAATAGAACACAGTTTTTTTTTCACAATTGTTTGAAGATTTAGCTGCAATTTTATTTTCTCCTTTTTCAATCTTTGTATCGTTTCACAAATAAAGAATGATGGAAGATGAACAGAATGCAATCTTTTTAAGTTAACAAAAATACGTGAAAACAGTATTTTAATAAATCATACATTTGTGTTAAGTTTCTGGGTTCTTACTTTGCTCGTTGGTTTTCAGAAATTTTATTGATCATTATATTACTTTGTCGAAGCCTACGATTTGCCTTGTTTTTATTGTTTTAGTTTTCATTAAAAGTAATTATTAGCAGAATTAATATTATATTTTCTTCTTTCGAACTGTTTTTTACTTTTAGCCGAAGATCTTTCATTAACAACGTTGACCAACAAGTCGTACGAACTCAGACAGATAGCACCTTTCGCAGAGTATTTGAAGTTCCAAACAACGCAAACGCCTGAAGCAATTGTATTCTAAGCTTTATTTTATTTTCTGAATGTAGGACTCTGATTCCGGTGGTAAAGACCTCAATGTCCCAATGATAACTGAACGTCAGTGTATTTCTGAAACTTCTTTGACCTTGATGTTATGGTTACTAGGGGTAGACACAGCGATGAGGGGTCATTTTCTTTTCTTTGTTTTTGTTTTTCGACGACAGTTCGAATTCTTGAATTCATTGTATTCCCTTACGCGTAAATACCATTGGGAAAGGTATGAATCCGTCTCTTATCCCTCCGGTTATGGATTGAATAACAGGACAGAGTGGATTCTATAGCCTTGGTTGGCAACCAGTCTACCCTAGAAATGGCAACCTAATGCGAGAACAATATTCTGCCCAGTCCGTTATGTCTTTTTCAAGACATGATCGCACAAGCGTGTATGTCATATGGCACTTAAATGACTGACTGACTGATCTCTGGTTTGGTGTCCTCAAGGATGCGGTCTTATTAGGTGTTGAAAATTTACAAGATCGTTTTCGAGCACCTTCTCTGCCTTGTAGCGGTACCATATCTCATCAACTTCGTCTATGCATCCTACACGAGCCCTAAGTCAGATGAGAAGCCACTTTATCATGGCGGCATTTCTATTCTTTCTCTAAGTCAGTTAAGTGCCATACGTGATAAAGAGACATGACTGACTAGGCAGAAAATTATCCCGAAGTAGGTTGCCATTGCTTTCTGCGGTAGACTGTTCTATTATTTAACCCATAACTGGAGGGAAGTGAAGGATTAATACCTTTCCTAAGGGTATTTGCGCGTAAGTGAATGCAAGGAATTCAACTGGAATTCGAACTCGGCTAACCGATTTGTCGTTCCAAGTCGATATCCACTGCACCACAACGCACATCCCTTTCTCTAAGTACTTAAGCTAATTGACAATGGGTTGTACACATTCAGCATCTTTCCAAAACCAACTGCACAATTGTAAATCAGATGTTCAATCAATAGAATATATGATGGAGTTTGAATTTAAAGCCTATTCTTGAGCTGCACAGATCAGCTCATCTGTTTCCTTCTTTAAGAACCCACACCTAGGCCATTTTCATGATTCCGGATCTACCATCTATTATTATTATTATTATTATTATTATTATTATTATTATTATTATTTTGTTGTTGTTATAAACAGAAAACAAAAAATGATAATAACTTTCACTTATCGAGTCATTATCCGAGACCTGGATTAAGACAAGTTAGTAAATATATACATTCTCTTCGCAAAAATTGTGGTTAGATATAGGAAATGTCAGAAGGAGGGTGTGAGACGGGTAAGGATACCAAGGATGAAGGTTGAGTAGATGGGAAGAGTGTTTGAGAGAATGGATGCGAGTTAGTGTGCTAGGGGGTGTCTATTGGCCTTACGTTTAAACTCCTGGAGATTGTAGCTGTCGTGGAAGCAAGTATGTGGAAGGGAATTCCACAGGCGGGAAGTGCGAGAAAAGAAGCTGTTGTGGTTACATTTATCGGTTTCACTGCAAAATGGTGTAATCTAGTATCTCGTGCAAATTCATACCTAGAGTGCACCAGTGATCTAAGTTCATCTGAGCAGAAGCCGTGAAAGTATTTATAGAAGAGGCACAGGGAAGCCACGTCACGCCGGTGAGAGAGTGACTGCAGCCGGTCTGCTAAATCGGTATCGATCACATTACAGATTCTCCGTTGTATTTTGTCAAGAACCCCGAGGAGAATAGCAGGGGCACCCGATCAGATGTGGCAGCAGAATTCAATACACGGGCGGATGGTAGATTTATAGATGTGCAGGATAGATTCAGACGGGAAAAACTTCCGGGCCCTGCACAGAGAACCGACTTTCATAGCAGCGGATTTAGCAATGGATTCGATGTAGTCATTTCACTTGAGGTCCGCTGAGAGTGTGAGGCCAAGGAGGCGTAGTGTTTTACTCTCTGGTAGGCAAGCCTGTTCCATGCTAATGGGAGGTAGGTGCGATTGTCTATGATGGATAATTGATAACAGCTTCGTTTTGGAAGCATTAAAATTTACGAGACATTTCTTACCCCAGTCCACTACGGATTGGAGGTCCTTTTCAAGCTCTGCAGCGAGGTTCGCTTTGTCGCCCACACCAGATTTTTGATCGAGGCGAGAGTAAACTGTGGTGTCATCGGCGTACATGCCTACTTGGGATCTTATGGCATCGGGGAGTTCTTTTACATCAGTTATACTTTTCTACCTCCTAGAATCCTATCTCTCTCTTATTCTTTCTTGAACATCCTCTATACCCTGTTATTCTCTTGCTGTAACCCTCTGCGCACTAGTGTCTATCTTGCCTTGCTTGGGGGTGAAATGATTAAAAAAAATATGTGGGCGCAAGTTTTTCTTTAAGAAGATTTCTTGAACATTCAGTCCGGTAGACGAAAATGAATAAATATACTGTTTAATAAATAAAAAAAATGTATGTATCCACTAAAAATAATGTTTAAAATAGCAAAAACTTTCGTGTTAATAAAGTAACACACACACATACACACACACGCACACACGACTGTAATTCTCATAAATACTTTAGTATGCTTTCAGCAATACTGTCATGTTGTATTGTGAACCGAATTCCCAGTTCTTCGAAACTGTTCCAAGTGCTCCAATAACGACTGATACAAATGTCACTTTCATCTTTCCTAACTTCAGATCAGTTTCCTGACAAAGTCCATATAATTTATTTTATCAGATTTTCTTTATGGTCTGTCAGAATACCAAAACATAAAATCTAGCGTGTTTTGTTCTATTTTTCCACGACTGCTGCTGCTGTTGCTTTATGTACCCTGTCCCTTCAACACGTAGACGGTCAGGGCTTTTCACAACATCCTGTCCCCTGTGTCTCTTAATAAACTTTGTCTTTCTGCTATTTTCCCTAATCTCTGTTCCGCCATCCATTTACTCAAGCTCATTTAAGAGGTTATGGGTTGTTTACTCCCACTGCCCTCTATCTGTCTCATGAGTATCAAAATTTCCAAGCTATCCTTCCTCATTATATGCCCTAGAAACCACAACTATCTCTTCCTGATGTTAAGTCTTAGATTCATTTTTGTTTCCATTTTCTCCAAAACTTCGTCGTTACTCACATGTTTGGTCCACGGTATCTTCAGCCTCCTTCTGTAGAACCACATTTCTGTTATTTCAAGTCCCTTCTTCATATGTAAGGAGATCGTGCATAACCTACTACCACAGAGAGGGACAGATCTCACATAACAGTTTAGTACTCTTTTCCTTGTTTCTAGCAATTTATTTTCTATTTATCAGTACTCTCATGGCCCTTTCACGATTAGGGGATTAATATTTCTGGTCTGGATTTGGCAATCAATTCTGAAATCAAATCTGAAAGGATTTTTGTGTTATATTTTAGTAAAAGTTCTACTCAGTTCATATACTATTAGTTTGCACTGTAAAACCACAATTGCTTTTACAGTTTCTAGGGAACTATCTTCCCTACCCAGTTATGCCTTTCAGGCCTAATTTAATAAACTCTTTTATGTGGTTTATTCTGTGATCCTTATTTTTGAACAATATTCTTTTGATGCTCTCCCGTGTTCTGTCAGTACTAGTCTTTATATACCTAGCTGATACTTATGGTATTGTTTTGGGTCGGTATTAAAATCAATCCTGTTTCTCTTTTAGATGTTTATGTAGATTTATTTCTACTTCCTTTGATTTGTTTTCTGAAGTGTACATATAATTTTTCTTGCGGTTCTGGAGTTCTCGTTGTTGAGGTTCTTGGTTTCCTGTTTATCTTCTGTTTATTTTAGTCCCATTTTTGGTTGCCTTTTTTTGCTCAGTCAGTATTACTTTTCAAGTCTCTTGATTGCTGAGTCAACGAAATCCTTGATGCTGACTAATCTTCTTCCATCTTTTCTCTTGATATACAGACTGTAAGTATCGTCTCTTTAGTGTAGAGATTTATGGATTATAATCCGTTTTCTTGTTTGTGGTTCAGTTTTCCAACTTCCGCTATTGCCCACCTTAAGAAGGGTTCAGTGTACCTCATAAGCTAAACTGTTTTGTTATTTACTAAATTTCGGCTGAAAATTTTGTTCTTTAAGATGTTTGTCTTTTAGGCAATTTTTGCAACTTTAGTTTGCATTTCTTTCCTAAAATTTCAAAACATTCTTTTCTATTGAAAGTCTTGGGGCTTTGGGTTGTTCAGTTGTTTCCGTCGTCTGCATTTTTCTCCCTCTCCATTAAACATTTTTACTTTCTTCACTAGACATTTCTCAATACTAAATATTACTTCGATATTTGGGACGGAAATTCACGACGTTTTAAATCTATAAACCTTGTGCGCATTTCTTTTATTTACACTTTAAATGTATCATTGCAATGACGAACAGTAATCTCCGTCATCTATCTATCTATCTATCTATCTATCTATCTATCTATCTATCTATCTATCTATCTATCTATCTATCTATCTATCTGTTGGCCATTTAATGTGAAACATTTCGGGTTGCCTGATCTTACTAAAAGTATCAGACGGCCCTCAGAGTTAAGATATCGATAAATACGACAAGTGAAAAAACCCAGGTTCAAAGAAATGTTAGACAAGCACAACAATTGAATACAATACAATCAGTTAGAAAAATATATAACTCTATCTATCTATCTATCTATCTATCTATCTATCTATCTATCTATCTATCTATCCCAGTGTATCTAGTTAGTAATAAAGTGATTGAGAAGGATAGCTGCAAAAGGTCTCACAACCTGGGTGAATTCTAAATTCCTGTGAACCGGATCAGTAAAAAGTATCAAGTTAGCAATTTTAAAATAGAACGCGTTATTCCATGAAACCAAGAATAAACTCGTAATAAGTTGTCTTTATACTATATACTTTATACTAATGGTGTCAATTTAAATTAACACCATCTTTTGTTTTTCATGTATCTAAATTATTAATTACATTTTTTATAAAAAAAATTCACTGAAAAACTTTCGTAGATTTTCACATTTTCATCTGAGATAATGAAAATACGACCTTTAAGCAAAAGCCCCACAAAACATAGAAAAAAGAATTTGTCAGTTTAAACTGACACCAGGATAATATGTATTTATATGAGTCGCAAAACGCAAGATTTAATTAGGAAATAAATCCTTGATTGGGATTACTACGGTAATAACGAATCTTCCGTCGATCACATGAGTTTTATTGCAGTTTATTGCTAAAATTATTCAATTTTATGATTAGTTATTGTTGTTAATCTATTGTTGTGGCTAATTTCTAAATTAAAATTAATAGGTATGCACACACACACACACACACACACACACACACACACACACACACACACGCACACATATATATATTCCATTTTTAAACGATTTATTACGCGACTTAGGTTTCTACCATGACTCGTTTACAAATGGAAAATATTCAAAAGTTCTACAATATAATTGTATTCAACTCTTTTTAATATAAATGTGCACTGGTCTAATCTTATTATAACTAGAAACTAAGTAATTAAACAATCAATCAATTATATATATATATATATATATATATATATATATATATATATATATATATATATATAAGATATCTCGAATATTCAGACCAGTACACGATAATAATTATAGATTAAAAAAAGCAAAAAAAAAAAACTCTTAAAAAAGCACCCCCCCCCCCAAAAAAAAACAAAAACAAAACAAAAAGCAACAAAAATAACAAACTAAAAACAATAGCGAAGCGTTTTCTGAAATAAGGGTAACCACTAAATTTACATTTTAAGTGATAAAAAACTGTCGGAATAATAAATGAAAAATACATTACATCTTTGGAAATTGGTTTATTTATGAAACTGAATCGATATAGCATTTCGAGAATCTATGACTAGAATGATTTCACGTAAAGGCGCTATTAAGCCTTTCTTGATTAACAGCGCACTTCGTGTCTGAGTCGGTACAACCATTTCGGCTCTAACGGCGGTTTCTCCTGTCGGGAGTGGGGCAATGGAGATGCGTAGGTTCAAATACTACCGGACGGTGCATATTTTTCTTAAATAAGATTTTTCAAATATTTAAGCCATATTCGAATATTCAGACGATAATAAACAGTCATTTAACTGCCATACGCGATACACGCTTGGGCGATCATGTCTCGAAAGAGACATGACTGACTGGGTAGAAGATTATCCCACAGTAGATTGCCATTGCTTTTTGTGGTAGACTGGTTGCCAGCCGAGGCTATAGAACTCAATCTGTCCTGTTATTTAATCCATAACTGGAGGGAAGAGACGGATTAATATCTTTTCCAATGCTATTTGCGCGTAAGTGAATGCAAGGAATTCAACTGGAATTCGAACTCGGCACCCCGATTTCTCGTTCCGATATCCACTGCACCACAACGCACATCCAATAATAAACAAACTAAGAAACAAAATATAACAAAATAAAAAACCTCACTAAAAACAAAGCGTCTAGTAAAATATAGGTGTTCACAAAAAATAATGTTTAAGATATATATATATATATATATATACACGTACATAGTATATATAGACTTTGCTAAGCGAAACTACATAAAACAGGAACGTACACATGCACAGGTACACACTTTTTGGCGCATGCACACACATATATATGCACACATATGCATATACATGCGCATATTTTTATATGTATATATAACTGTGTACGTGTGTGAATGTGCACATCTACATACGCACATATATATACTCGTACATACATATCATGCACATATATTACATGCGCATGCGCATACACACACGCACATAGAGTTAAACGTTTTTACTTGCTCATACATATAACCGAAGCACACACAGAGAAACACACTCACACGCAAAAGTAAAAACTGAAAAATAGAAACTAAAAAAAGCACAATAATGCAAAACAAAGCAAAACAAACAAAATAAAAGATAAAAAAAAACAAAACAAAACAAAAAAACAAATTCAGCGAGAATGAAAATAATAGCTTTTTATTTTTGCTCCTCCTCTTGCTCCATTTTCGTTTTCAATTCTCGGCGATTTGGACTTTTTAATTTTCCAAACTTTGGTTTGAATAGCGAAATGATATTTCCACGAGACTGCTTCTTCATAAAGAGGCAGCGCTCCCAGACAATTCTGGTGCAAAAATCTGGGACTATTTAGACAAATACAACATTAAATGGTTGGTTGTTTCAGGCGAAGGGGTGTGAGGTGAAACGACAGTAATTGCTGAAATTGAAGGGCGGAGAATGAGTAAAAAAAGCAGGGGGTTAGTTAAACAAAGCATTTAAAATCACTTTCATTTACTTCCAGATATATATATCTACATTTTAAGATTTTTTTCTCTATCTACCCATATATATATCAACAAAAACATTCTCATCTGCACACACACACACACACACACACACACACACACACACACACACACACACACATATATAATGAATTTACATATTCACTTAAAAAATCCTTGCTAATGACTAATAAATTAATTGAAAGCGCTCGGATGCATACACTACGTGCCAGAATTATATGCAAATCGTTTTTTTTGTTCTAAATCCGATAGTTTTTAATAAAAATTAGCGAAACTTGGCACATTATATGGCAAGACTAACACACGTGCAGATCTACAATTCTAAGCTAATCTACGCATTAGTAAACAAACAGCATCCATTTTGGTGATTTGTAGGCTGTTTCAGCGTGCCAACTTTATATGCAAGATGGGACGTAAAGGAGCTTTGAGTCAAGCTGAGAAGTCTAAAATTGTTCA
The DNA here is from genome assembly GCA_037127315.1 of Ascarosepion bandense. Classification (NCBI taxonomy): domain Eukaryota; kingdom Metazoa; phylum Mollusca; class Cephalopoda; order Sepiida; family Sepiidae; genus Ascarosepion; species Ascarosepion bandense. Next base: position 86,442 of record JBBBDQ010000840.1, read on the forward strand.
AAGAATTCGTAATAAGATATCTACCTTAGAAATAGCCAAAGAATTGGACCGAGATCATCGTACAATTAAAAAATTTATTACTAACCCTGAACTTTTCAACGGACGTTCTGACAAAGGGAAAATTCGTAAAAAAGCACCTGTGTCGCATCGAGCCATGGGTAGGATCAAGAGAGAAGTCCGCCGTAACCCTCTTGAAACAAGCAAAATAGTTTTTGAAAACGCTGGTGTTCCTGATGTGCTCCTGATCAACTTGATGCCGTATCCTGAGGACGGTTGCAAAATGTGGAAAGCCAGAGGTTCGCTCCCCCCCCATTAAAGGATATCCACAAGAAAAAGAGGACGGAGTGAGCAAGAAATCACATGAAGGTAAATTTTCAAACTGTTTTGTTCACCGATGAGTGTCGAGCGAACTTTGATGAACCCGATGGATGGAGGAGAGGATGGTACCGTAATGCGGATCCACGTCTCCCCTTATCAGGCGTCAGCAAAGAGGTGGTGGTGTGATGTTTTGGGCTGCAATCATTGGTAATGAACTGGTAGGACCATTAAGAGTCACAGATGGAGTGAAAATGACCGCCAAATTCTACACTGACTTCATTAAGAACACCTCGAACCCTGGCACAAGAAGAAGAATTTGTCATTCCGGAAAAAATGGTATTCATGCATGATAATGCACCGTCTCATGCTGCAAGGATAACCACTGAATATTTGGAGAGTGTTTTTGCCAGACATGGGAAAATAATGCAATGGCTAGTCTGTTCTTCAGATTTAAATCCCATCGAAAATCTGTGGAGCATCTTGAAAAGGAAAATTTACTGTGGAGGAAGACAGTACACCTCCAAGTATAACCTCTGGAATGTCTTTCTGAATACTGCCAAAGAAATTTCATCATATGAAATCGAAAGTTTGATATCTTCAATGGACCAAAGGCTTGTTTCTCTTGTTAATAAAAATGGCATTATATACAATATTGATTGTACTATGAAACCATATTGAAGATGTTTTCTCTGTATTATTGTTGTCCTCAAATTATATGTAATTCCTAAAATAATCAGTGTTTTAATTTTCCGTCACCACCTCATCATATTCGACACTTTAGCAATGATTTGCAAATAAAGTTGGCACGCTGAAACAGACTTCAAGTCACCAAAATGGCTGCCGTTTGTTTACTATTGCGCAGATGAGCTTAAAATTTTAGATCTGCGCATGTATTAATGTTGTCATATAACGTGCCAAGTTTCACTAATTTTTATTAAAAACTATCGAAGTTAGAACAAAAAATTGACTTGCATATAATTCTGACACATAGTGTAGAACATTTGCACAGTTTTTACACTCTTTGTGTCCAGAAAAAATACTTGTTCAATCTCTCTCTCTCTCTCTCTCTCTCTCACACACACACACACACACACACACACACACGCGCGCGCGTGTGTGTGTGTGTGTGTGCATGTTTGTGTGATAGAATTAAAGAACAAAATAGGAAACTTATCTCAATCTAACATGATTCACTTTTATTAAAGCTTCTTTAGAGAACGAGAGAAATTGCCTTGTGACACGTGACACATATCTGACCAATAAGAATTAACCCTAAATCACAACATACCAGTATACCACCTTTTTGTTATTTTTCATTTTTTCTCTCGGTCTCTGAGGAAGCTCTAATAAAAGTTAAACATGTTTTGAGATACGTTTCGTATTTTGTTTTTACTTTATTCTATCACCTTGTCGGATTCTGATCCATATATTTAATTTATGTATGTGTGTGCGTGTGTGTGTGTGTATGCGTGTGTGAAATTGACTCCTAAAGATTAGGTGGGTGCAAGTTCCATGAATGCTTAGTCTAGTGAATTTTGGTGGCCAGAGCAAAAACCATATTGTTGCCCTGAAAGGATATACATTGTCTTCAGTGGTACCAGTTGTATGCGACAAAACACTTTTCATATGAATTTTAAGACTCAATGGTATGAATGTTGCTCATAAGCCGAAAATTCACCAACATAATCATGTGACCATAAACAATTTGCATTATTAGAAACTTTTTTCCTTTTATATAAACGATTTTCAATATATCACAAATACCCGAGGCCCAGGAAGGGACAATTCAACACCGCGAACACAACACCGCCGACTGATCGCTGGGACAACTCAGGACCGAGACAACTCAACACCGGAAAAACATAACCAAATAAAAGTAATTTATTAAGGATTAAAACATTTATTAGCGAATATTCTTCTTCAAATAAGGCATTTGAAAAGGCATTATGTAAGATATGAACTAGTTTTTGTTTTAATTTTTGTGCGTTTTAATAAATTATTTTTATAAAAATGTTTTGCAATGTCGATTTACTTTACTAAAAATAAATTTCTTTACGGTTTATTTTATTAAAAATAATTCAAAGCAAAGAAAAAAAGTTTCAATAATTTGACAATCACATGCCCATATCTATCTATCTATCTATGTTTTTTAATATGTATGTATGTATGTATGTATCTACCTGTCAATAATAATGGTACTATAATATTAAAGCACTGATAAATAACAGGACTACTGCTGTACTTAAGCTATTTTAACTATATTAGAACTCACAGCCTTTTAACGCGTGGGTATTTAATATCAAACACATAGATACATGAATAAGCAAAACATACATAAATTGTTCAATATTACGAAATGTATGGCCTTCATTTTTGTATTGTCAGAAAAATAGATTTTGGCATAATAAACAATTTATTGGTATTTACAGATTTCTGCCTAATTTTATTAGACACATTTGAATTATTGAGGTATGATGTTACTACGACTGGCAATCAACTTGATGTTCAACATTTTTGTGTGAATTTCTCTTGGCAAAAGAGAGCAATTAATCCTCATTCAATAGTTGTGGCAGTTGCAGAGAAAAATGCATCAACCCAGAGAATAAACTTTAGCTAGAAATAGGCATATTACTTTATTTCTTTGCGTGTGCATATATATATATATATATATATATATATATATATATATATATAATTTTTGTTAATCATGTCACCCCGAGCAAGGCGGTAACGCCACTGATGTGCAGGGGGCTACGTAAGAGTGAAAAGATTGGAAAAGAGAAAACCGGAAACCACATCCTAAACAGGGAACAAAGGATGAGCTTCTTCACCTGTTCAATAGATGTGGGCGATAGTTTAGTTTAGTCCACACACACACACACACACACACACACACACACACACACACACACACACACACACAGATATACACCAAAATGGTGCGACGTGTTTCGTCTTTAAAGATTTTATTGAAATAAAATGATGTTTACCTTGATATAACTACACATGTGCACAGAAAAAATAAGTTTAAAAGTTCACTGTTCCCTCTGCTTCGTGCGCATATGTTGTTACATCGACGTAAACAACACTTTAGTTTGATGAAGTCCTAAAGGACGAAACGCGTAACACGAAAGTTTTTTCTATTTTGTCATTAATTTTCCAAAGTTGTATCTATCCATCTATCTTAGATAGATAGATGGATGGATACGAACAGACTATCTATCTATCTATCTGTTTATATGCTTGCATTCATGTACCTTGCGATCTCTCTATTCTAGCTATAAGTATTTAAAGAAACAGACCATTTACTTCGAAGCGCTTGGCTTTGAGAATTAAAAACGTAAGTAAAACCGAATTTTATTTCAATCAAATTAACAAGACATAAATTTAGTCAGGTGTTGTTAGTTTCGATGCTAGTTTTATGGAAATATTTTTAAAAGATTTAAGTTGTTAAATTAAAGAAAATAAGTTTTTTATACTTCTAAATTCCTGTTCAGAATCGATTAAAACAATTAAACAATTAGACAGAATCCCATTGTTATTTTGGAGAGTTGCCAAACTAGTAACTAGTTAAAAAATCATAACGTACTTTGCAGGTTTAGAAAATGAAAAAAAAGTTATGCTTTCTGTGTTGTTATTGTGGTGTTTCTTTAGTTTTGATTGTTTGTCGATAATATAGTGAATCTGTTGTTTACGAGCGTTTGATATTTTTGAGTTGTTTGTTGATAGTGTATAAGAACAAATAGATTATGCTATAATAATTAAATTTGTACTAACGGCTATTTTATAACTTTGCGGGCATTCGCTAATATGATAAAGGTGGCATATTATCAAGGGTTTTATATAAAGAAGTTTCAATGATGGGGCTGTTCTTAACTAAGACATAGAAGAAAAGTATTTTATATTCCATAGTTTGTAAGGGAAAACGGTGAACTTGATTAATTGCGAGGATTAATTGGATTTTAAGTTCTTATATTGTCGAGATTATGAGAGACGATAAATTATTGTTTTCGATATTTCTGATGTAGATGTTTATCGAACATTTTAACACTTTATTTTTAAATGAGACATAGCAATTGAAGAATGTAGGTCCTAGAGAAGATCCAGTTGAACCACCGCCATTTTGGAGTAGATGTTTTTTGTTGTCACAGAAAGAGACGTTAGTAGAAAACGATGAATTTGATTTCAGGGAAAAAAACAACGATTAGAACATAACAATATACTAATTATTAGTTGTCAGATTTACTTGTGCAACTATATAAGACCCTTGGTCATAAACTTAATGGGAGGAACGTTTTATGCAAAAGGAAGAGCTTGATAACAGATTGATAAGAGATTGATTGACTTATTAACCCACTTCAGGCTATTTAACACCTAAAAATATTTTTAGACTGTAAAAATGGGGGGACATGATAATGGTTTAGTGATACAAAATCTTACTAATTAAACAATAGCTGGGAGATAATAGGTGAATTAATATCTTTCCCAAAGTGATTTGGGTGTAAGTCAATATAATGAACCTAAAGGGAACTAGAACTGGAGTCTCCGATTAACAAATTCAAGCCACTATTCATTTAACCTCCCGCATGTCAAAGCTTACAGCATCTGGTACTAGTAAGCGGCCACCCGCCTAGGCGCAGACAGATTCAACGTTGCTTAACTTCGATGATAGTACAGGAACTAGTGTTTTAACGTGATGTGGCCTTGATAACAGAAGACCAAAGAATAAACAGATAGACGTAAAGAAAGAAGAAAGAATATGCGAAATGAGCATTGACCGAATTTATGAGATGAATATTTTCATCCATTTTATGAATTATCTAGGTCAGCACCTTATTTTATTACTGCCTTTTTTACACAATATTTTAACTGTTTATAGTATTGTCAACAACCGTCTTTCACTTTCACTTTCTACATCACTATCACTTAGGGTGTTTTCTTCATCTGTTAGGGGTTTACGGCCTAACGCGTTGAATACACCGGTTCTCGCTCGATCATCGAAGTTAAGCAACGTTGAGCCTGGTCAGTACTTAGATGGGTGACCGCTTGAGAATACCAGGTGCTGTAAGTGTTTAGTGACGGATGTGCGTCGTGGTGCAGTGGATATCGGCTCGGAAGACGGATGTGCGTCGTGGTGCAGTGGAAAGAGAAATCGGTGAGCCGAGTTTGAATTCCAGTTGAATACCCTGCATTCACTTAAGCACTGGTACCTTTGGAAAAGGTATTAATCCGTCCCTTCCCTCCAGTTATGGGTTAAATAACAAGAGTAGGGCTTGGGGACCCTACCCTTAAAAATGAATCCCACTGAATTTTGATAATCGAAAAGAAAAAAGTATTGCTAGACACAAAAACTTATATAAAAACAACAATAAATTGTTGAAAGAAGAAGGTATTACCAGCAATAAATAAATAAATAAAAATTTAGTTGGCAGTAAATGACCCGCCGAGGTTGATTTGTCATAAAAACAAAACAAAACAGCCAACCAAATCAAAATCATCTGTAAGGAAATTGTTCAGCGTCCATTGTCATACAGGAGTATAGATACAAGAAAACAGTTCAGTTTTTGTTTTCTGAGAAATATTCCTATGTCTTAATATTTTTCGTAGTTTCCGTAAGGCCTTCTTCGCTATTCAGATGTACCATCTTTGTTGTTACACTTTCTGTCGTCCGTTGTTACACAAAGCATAGCTGACTTTATGTACGTGTTCGATTCTGATTTATCCAATTCGAAGCTCGTACCTTTGGTTGGTTCACGGCCGTAAATTCTGTCTTATATTTAATGAATATTTCTTTCTTTCCGCTTTGTTTTTCTAACTCTTCTAGCAGCTTCTTTCCGTTTTTCTTTAGAGACCAATTTCGGCACAGTGTCATCTACGTATCTTATGTTGTTATGGCTGTCGATACAGTAGCTACTAAATCTAGCGATTAAATCAATGCAGTGAGAAACACATCCTTGTCTAACACCTCGTTAGATCTATACAGTTTAATTTAACCCAATAGCTTTATTTTTAATGCCATTCAGGACGTAGACAGTTATGACTCTCCACATATTTCTTTTCTTTATTATCTACTAGGAATTTTTGTAACACATTAACGCGCGTTGAAATCCTCACAGAATTTAGAATTGTAGTTATTACTAACATTTTTGTCGAGATCTACAAACTCTACTTTCTCTCTCTACTGTGTTTATATTTACATAGCTACTATTGTGTATTATATTTTGCTACAATGAAATATGTATAAAAGATTCAGTATTTGTCTATACTGGCCCAGTGGATATAGGCGTTGGTTAGTTCTAGTGATTTAACCGAAAGAGTTGTGAGTTCAATACCAGGCTACAGTAGTGGTAAATAAGTAACTTAGAGAGTTTTGTTAGAGGGAGATAACTCATGATTACCCGAAACGGCTTTGCACAAGGAATGAGAATGGTATACCCCAGTGATCGTAATAAAGAGTTCGGTTCGAAATTCCTAGCACCTGAAGAAGGCCTGAGCGTACAATGGCCGAAAAGTTGGGGAAATTGCAACCAAGATGAGGACAATAGCTCGAATAATGTAAATTAGTATATAAAAATCTAAAGATATGTAAGAAAAATACTGCATTTTTATTAAATAAGTATTTGTTATTTTAATCATTAAATTGTTTTTTTTTTCAGAATAGTGGGAGTATTTTGTATGTTAATTGATAAAAATTGAGTTTTCCTCCTAAAATTAATTGAAATTTATCGTATCAAACAAAGCACCCTAGTAAAATCAACTGTACTTTTTCAGCCTCTTACCTGTTTGTATTTCTCCCCAAAACTTGCTTTCAATCGATCAATGTATAACTATCTTAGAGGGTGTGACGGACTGACGGAAGTCACAAAATATTATATTTAGATGGATCTTTATGAGGAAGATAGTGGTGTGTTTTCTCGTTGCCTTCTATAAAGATTGTAACTCTCTCCCAAATCTAAATTCTTATGCCAAACACAAGAACCTAGTTAGTAGGAATAGAAAGTTGTATAAAGCACCATTAACAACAAGACCCAAACCAATGCACACATTTTTAATGGACAAGCATTTATTACAGTATACAGAAAAGGGAAAATACAAAAATTTACATCTTGCACAAAATTTTTTCTTTTGTCCCCTTTATAAATAATTAAGGTAGGCAGGATAGCATTTACAGATATATTACAAATAAATAAATAAATAAAAAGAAAAAAGAAAAGAAAAAGGATAACCATTGAAAATAGAAAAAAGAATTACAGTTTAGAAAAAGACACAAGGATTCAATTTCGAAATTGACGAAAGAGAAAGCCCATTCAAAAGGGTAGAAAAAAAGTTCAGCCATCATTTAGAAAAAACGGAAAAAAGCACTACTTTTATTCACCACTCGAAAGTTTGTGGGACATATAACGATTTTGGATTTTTTTCTATTCACACTGTTCATGCTTAACTATGGCTTTTGGGAATATTTCTTTGAATTCTTTTTTCGTTGACCAATCGCAGGAGAATGTTCACTTTAACTTCCAAATTCTTCTGGGTTCTCTACAGCTGGCTTGTAACTCTGGGCTTTCTTGTCGCTCTCTTCTTAATGACGAATGCCTTCTTCTCCTTGATCTCTAATGTCTTCCGCCATGATGCATACTGGTCTAAGTTCTATTTATGCTAAAAAAGGGGAACTAACAGACGGCTTCATCCAAGTTTTCACAAGGGCTTGGAACTATGTATCTCATTAGGCAGAAATACAAAAATAATTTTCCTTAAACTTGAAATGGATCCTTAACAATTTTGGTAGCTTTTAACTGATGAGCCTAAAATGATACACGTGTAACATTTTTTTTACACAAACCATCTAGCCTTTTTAAAAGTGTACTTCTCTCAAAAGAACGAGTACAAAAATGGTAGATGATTAAACATTTATTATTACACCAAAGACTAACAGTAATAAAAATATTCCTGTAGAGTTTAGAATTCAGTTTTCTTTCTTTTAGACTGATTGCCACTGAAAGCTGGAAAGCTTAATCTAATCTGCTGGTAAGAGAACAGATATTTTTGCTTTTTTTCAAGGGCGTTCGTACGAAAGTGAACGCTATAAATTGTACAATAGTTTGAACTCGTCTCGTCAGTTCCACTTTCAGTGCGGATATTTCTTACAGTAATCGTACATTGTAACATAATAGTCCGTCACTTATGTGCCATACGTGATACATGCTTGGATGATCATGTCTCTTTCGATCCGTGAATGACTAGGCAGAAAATCTTTCCGCAGTCGGTTGCCATTTTTTTTTTAATAGACTAGTTACTAACTATTTAACCCATAGCTGGAGGAAGAAGAGATGGATTGATACCCTTCTCAAGGGTATTTGCGCGTAAGTGAATGTAAAGAATTCAGCTAATACTTCTGTCTTATTATTTGGTGAGAATATTTACATCGCATGGTAATCATCTTCATATAGAGATTCTATGAAGGACAAGTTCGTTTTGTTAGAAAACATAAAAAGTCATTAGTTAGCATAGGCATTTGGATTTAAAATACCCCATAATGATAATTTCAAATTGCACGCTAATATATTTATAAAATCGTGAATGCTATAAGGAATAAATATTTTGTTTTACTAATATTTTTCGTATCTAGTCGGCCGAAAAGATGCAAGCCGAATAGCTGAAAAAAAAAAAAGAAAAAAAAAAGAAAAAAAATTTCAACCTTTTTACCCTCTCCAGTTACATAGGAAGTTATTTGGTTTTCCTGTCTTTCTTCTTCAGTGCCTCTTGTTTGTGTCTGATTTCTACACTGGGACCCACGAAAGCCGAGCGAACAATGTAATTTGTGTCGGACAGTTTCATTATTGAGCCGCCTTCGTTTAGAAGATTTTCAACAACTTGTCGCGCCCAGATACCCAACAGACAAAATGTCAGGCGTCTCACCCAGAGGTCTGCTAAGCAAGTCTAATATGTCTGTTTGTTCGAACTGGTCGCTGGTTTGACGCGACTCGATCGATTAATCGATCTATCCCAGACCAGGAATTGCTGAGCCACCAGGCGTTGTCTGCGACCAGTCATTAAATCGTTCGGTTACGGTGTAAATTGCAAAAGTCAGTGACTGCTTTCGGTGGTTTTCATTCTTCAAGAATCGCGTTCGTAGGTTTGGCTCCAAATCAAAGAAATTTGGAATAAAAAAGGGCGGCAACTGAGACTACTTGATATAATATGGTCTATAGATTGTGAGATAGTGGGGTCTCTCTCACACACACATCAGTAACTGTAGTATGTTTTTCATGCAGTATTGGTTAATGGAAATGAGTCCATGACTGAAAAAATATCCACCAAAACATTTTTGTTTAATTTTTAACTGAAAAAACGTATTTTCTGGCTTAGTAGTTGTAGTCCCTGTACTCCACTCTATGTCTTGATATCATGTTCTGCCTCCTTTGATTCCAGAAGTTGAGTAAAGTATTAAGAAACAGGACAATTTCGCTAGAAACAAAGAGGAGAGGACTGGATTGCTATGTGATGTCGGTTCTTCAACATGGCAGTGAATGTTGGACAATATCTTCGAAGATGAAGGAAAAACTTGAAGCAGCTGAAATGTACAAAAGTATGCTGCGGATATCATGGACCGAGCATGTGAGCAATGACGAGGTGTTGGAAAGGATGGCGATGAAAAGGAAATTAATACTGAGCATCAGGAAGAGACATCTAAAGTTTCTGGGACATGTAATGAGGAAGGAGGACTTAGAGAACCTGTTACTAACAGGCGAGATAGAGGGAAAAAGAAACAGAGAAAAGCAGCGGATAACATATTTGAAGGACCTGATCAGGTGGACGACGGAACGACGGTTACATAGTGCAACAGGAGAAAGCGTGGTAAGAGCCACCAGGGACAGTGAAACAGTTGTAACGAACGTTAAATAGAGATTGTTGTTCTCCTTGGAGTCCTCATCAACTTTCATTTGCAGAAATGCATCTGAAAAATCAATTTGTGCAAAACAGATTCCACCATTTAACTTGTCAAAAAGGTCTTCAGGTATTGGCAGGGGATATTGGTGTGTATCTAGCGCATTTGTTTTCCTGACTACAACAATAAGAGTCGCCCATCTGGAGTAGTTTGTTGGCTTGATTACTCCAGCTTCTTGGAGGCAATTCAGTTCCTTTTCAACTATGTTGAAAGCTGCGTAAGAGACAGGGCATTTGGGCCTAAATATTGGCTTGCTATCTGCTTTCAACTTGAGAGTGGCTTGAAGTTTTGTGCAACACCCAAGATCCTCTCGAAAAACATCACTAAACTTAGACTTAAGTGTCTGAGTAAAATATTTTTCAATGTCTTGAAGAGACTTGAGAGAAAATGTGTTGAAAACAGATTTCAGTGGAACAGTGAAGAGATCAAGTTCTTCAACCCAGTCTAGACCGATCAGATTTAGATCTGTACCTGTTACGTAGCAAGTTCCAGTGAATTGTTTATCACGGAAAGAAACAGAACAATTTAGTTCCCTAGTGAGTTGAATTTCATTTCCCGATGCGCTTTGGGCAGTGTGGTTTGTACTCAGTAGATCAGGTTTGCCAATTTTTGTCCACGTGTTCCGTGAGATGAGGGTGATATCAGATGCTGTGTCGAATTGAAAACCTACCGGGAAATCGTTCAGACCAACACTGATGTACTTCCTGCGGGATTTGAAGTCAATTTTGAAGGAAACAGGCACTGAATGTGATTTTCTCCTCTGCTTCATTTTTTTTATGAGTTCCATAAGCAGACTTAGTTTGATGATCAGCAGATTTGGCTGTTGAAGGATGACAAAACTTTTCTTTGTGGCCACGTTTATGGCACACCTGGCACTTGTGTTTTTTGAATGGGCAAAAGCGTGTATAGTGCCATTCACCGCAAGACCAGCGTGCAGACGGTGAAATTTACTATTCTTTAGGATTGTCATTCGAATGAATGTGACTAACTTGAGAAGGATGGGAAGTTAAGGTGGATTGTTGTTGAACCAACATGGTGTCTTTTCTTAAATTTAATAACCTGTTACATTCTTTTGTCAAACCCTGGACTGTTATCTTTGTGTCTGTTTCAAGCTTTACTAATAGTCAGGAACGTACTTCCGAATCGTGGGGTGATTGTAGACCTGCTATGAATATTAAACATTGGAAATGGTCTCCTGTGAGCGTCTGAAGATGAAATCTCTCACACTCGCGATTCACACGTCCGGCGTAGGTGACGAAATCGTCCGACAGATTTTTAGCTAGTTTGAAACAGTTTTAACGAACGTTGAACAGAGATTGTTGTTCTCTGAAAATGTCCATTAAAATTGTAATGGTCTCGGTGAAGGTCAAATCGGAAAGTCCTTTGGGTAAAATAAAATTTCGTTTTTATTTTGTACCTAACTTCCGTATGAGTAACCGTATTTTCCAATCATCGTTTTTGTTTGGAAATTCGTGGTGAAAAGTGTCCTTCCATCGGGAAAACCATGAATCAAATATGTAGCCGTTTTCGGCGTCGTACGTAAATTCGGAAATTGTATTCGAAAGATCGACACTAGATGAATTACCAGTGTCTTGGAACTGAAATTGTTGAGTTAAAGTTGTTATTAAATTCAGTTGAGCTCTTTCAAATTGTTCTTGCTGTTGTGACAAAATTTGTTTCAGAACTTCTGCAGAAATAGACATTTTTTGAGTTTGACTGTTTAAAATCAAAATAAATTGTTAATAATTTATTTCATTTTATTATATTTTTCAAAGTCAAATTCTTCGTCGCCAGTTGTTATGAACGGTGTATTTGTCTCATAACTAAAATGCCTTAATTCACAGTACAATTTATGGTCCGTGGACGAATATGTGAGTGTGTGTGTGCAGCACGTGGAGAAAACGCATGGAACGAAAGAAAAGTAGATATTTACTCACGACTGACTGGAAGTATACATTTATTTTACATGGAGAACATTACAACATAGTTACATACAGAATCGGTACCAAGTTATCGGGTTGTGTATCACAACCGTTAGGTCAGGAGAACAGAAGAATTAAAAGTCACTATCTGTAAGTTTCTCATTTGGATGAAATACAGCCTGAACTCAATGTGAGATGGGGATAAGAGTTTTAGACAGGCCAGTATTGTAACGATTGTTAGTGAGAAATTTGTTGCATGTGATATGCATGGCAAGGTGCTCCATGATGTAATACTTCACTTTCTGCTATGTCTGACAATAAATAAAATAATAAGTAAATGAAAGTTCTTTTATTTTTATCTAATTATTATTTTATTTATTTTCATCCATCTCAATAGCTACTCATGGCAGAGATATATTGAATGTGTAACCCATACGTTACCCAAGGTAGCATGATAACTCTTTAAGTCTAAGCGGAGACTCCAGCATGGAAGGAAGCTAGCTCAATTGCGAGGACTTACGTGACCCACAAGAAGAAGCATGGGTTACTAAGGCTGTTCGGATATGAGCTGAAATTTTTCCATCCTTATCTTTTTTTATCAACTTTCTTGCTAAATGAAAAAAAAAAAAAGAATTATTACGGCCGAAAGAATTATTATGGCCGAAAGAATTATTACGTTGGGATCAAGAAAAACTACAAACATTCATATTAGGGAACGAAAGTAAAACTGAACTACATTCTTGCACCAGAAGACGAATTGATACAAGAAGCAATTCAAAACATAAAACGAAGTCTGTACCATTCAGTTTTGGGCTACACCAAAATCAATGATGCGAGATAGTTGATAAAAAGAGGATATATATATATATATATATATATATATATATATATATATATATAATCGATCCTGATTTGGCAGCTCACCTTCAGTTACTTTCTCATGATGTGGCTTCCCTCTGTCTTTTCTACAAATATTTTTTATGGCATCTGCCCTGACGAGGTTTTTTCCCCTGGTACCTTGACCACGGGATGTGCGCTGTGGCGCAGTGGATATCGGCTCGAAACGAGAAATCGGGGAATCGAGTTCGAATTCCAGTTGAATTCCTTGCATTCACTTACGTGCAAATACCCTTGGGAAAGGTATTAATCCGTTTCTTCCCTCCAGTTATGGGTTAAATAATAGGACAGATTGTGTTCTATAGCCTTGGTCGGCAACCAGTCTACCGCAGAAAGCAATGGCAACCTACTGCGGGATAATCTTCTGCCCAGTCAGTCATGTCTCTTTCGAGACATGATTGCCCAAAGCGTGTATCGCGCATGGCACTTAACTGACTGACTGACCTTGACCAAGTGTATTTACTCATGCTACTAGATTGGCATCAAGGTCCCACCAATTTTCCGTAGAAATAGTTAAATATAAACGTCTTTCTACTCTAATAGCTTCTTTTCTCGCATTTCACGGATGTGGAACTCATTTCCATTCTCTTGCTTCCCCGACAGCTACAATCTCCAAAAATTTAAATGCAACGTCAATTGATATCTTTTATCTACTTGATTCTCATCCATCTCTCATCTTTTCTTCGACATCTCCTGTAACTTTTTTCTCTCACTGTAACCCCATGCGCACCAGTGGCATTTCTGCTTTACTTGTGGTGAAATGATTTTACATAGATATAAAAAAAATTAAAAAACAAAAAACAAAAACAACCTAGTTGCAAGTGCACGGACTCCGAATGATGACGTCACCCAAATACAGACAGAAAATAAATTGTTGACAAGATAAATAGGCGATTCAAGAAGACACTATTATCACAGTTCGTTGAGAAGCAGACAACAATACAAGAGCAAGTTTAAAGGAAAGAGCGATATTTGTTACTACAAAAGATTCAGTGACATAAAACAAAATACATAATACTTTAATGTATGTTTTGATATTTCTATATATTACTTAATTATGATATTTTAATAATTTTAATGCATAGATATGTAGTATTTTAATACATATCATTTTCAGCGAAAGACTAACCGTTAACAACTATTTTTTTTTATAATCGTGTCGCCACAACCAAGGCATTTTACTGCCACTGTTGTGCAGGGGGTTACATAGGTTATGAAAAGAGTGACAGGTTACAGGGGATGTCAGGGAGAGGGTAAGAGAAGGATGAGAATACTGATGAGAGTGGAGTGGACAGAGAAAGAAGCATGAGAGAGAGGATGCAAGTTATTGAGATAGGAGATGACTATTAACTTTACATTTGAATTCTTGAAGATTGTAGCTGTCTGGAAAGCAAGTAAGCGGAAGGGAATTCCACAGGCGGGAAGTGCAAGAAAAGAAGCTAATGGAGTAGAATTTGCGTTTACAATTTATCGGTTTCCCAGTAAAAGGGTGGGACCTAGTTGCTAATCCTGTGGCTCGAGTAAATTCATATATAGGGGGTACCAGTGAGCTAAGTTCATCGGAGCAAAAGCCGAGAAAGTATTTGTGGAAGAGACACAGGGAAGTCACATTGCGTCGGTGAGAAAGCGACTGTATTACTTTCAAAAATTATTTAATTATTTATAAAAAGTTCGCTTAATACTTGTTTACATTATTTCGCTAGAATTTCAAACAGAAATGTATTTCGTTTTATCACTCACACACATATAATTTTACTGACTCATAAACACACACATTCATGCATGATTCCCTCATACACATTTTATTTTAAAAAAGGAAATCACCCATCGCTTGAGATTATTTCGCTACAGTTTTGAACGGAAATGTATTTTGTTTTGTCATGAAAACACACATACGAACGTTACCGATATATAAACACACTAATTTCTCTATAGTTTAAATACGCTTGACACATGTATTATTTTCGCATGCATACCCTTATATTTAAAATAAACATCTATTGTTTTTATTACACGTCGCTCAAACACATAAACAGACATAAGATTTTTTTTTCTTTACATCTAAAAATATTCATGTTTTGTTACACGTGACACGTATCTGACCAAGAAAATAAAACCTCAACCAACATACTGTCTCTTAGAATTTTTTAAAAAATTCAAAAAAATTTTTAGAAGATTTTAAAATCATTCGTCCTTAAAAATCTCTGAAGAAACGTGTTAAAGCGAAACATTATATTAAAGATATTTTATTCCTACCTGTTCTTTACTTGTTCTATTCATCTTGTCGGATTTCAATCCATATATATATATATATATATATATATATATATATATATATATATAACATACTAACTTCATCAAAATTCGGGCAACACACAACACAGAGGGTCACAAAATGCAACAAAAAGATCTGGGATATGCATCATAATAACAAGAAAAACGCTTTATGTTCGAAAACAGAACTACATTCGAAATAAAAACAAATCTGAGCTGCAATTCTAAAAACGTAATTTATGCTTTAAAATGCGATGCATGCGCAAAAATATATGTGGGGGCGACACAAGACACAAAAGAGTAGCCCTGCACAGAAGTAAGATTAAACTAGCAAATAACAGGAAATTGTACTTTTCCCAACATTTACACGAATGTAGAGGAAGTAAATTCAAAGTAATGCTTACCTACCAGAATGCAGATTATGACACGTTCATGATGCAGGAAGAAATATTTATAAAAGATACAAGCCTTCCCTCAACAAATAAACATGAAAAACTTAAACACACACACACACTAAATTCAAACGCGATAAAAAGAAAAAAAAGCTAAATTCAAATAGTATCCACTCAAAACATAAATAAATAAATAAAAGGAACTAGATGACTCGTAGAGTAGAATTAAAACAATTTTGAAGTATAAAGATGAAATCAAATTTCGCAAGTTAGTGTAAAATGTTTTTATAGCCAACGAAAGGTGACGGAAAAGATTTAATGTGCGAGTGTGAAAAATCCCAACAAATACGTGCGCATATGAACTTTCTGACCTGCTCACCACTTATCTATTTATACACGATACGTTGGGCATCAGAAAAACAAACGAATCTCGATATGTGAAGTTACAGGTTATTCGCCTGAAGAGTGTCAACTTTAGACTTGAAACACGCGTAACAACACGAATACCATTATGGACACCCAATATATCATGCAAAAAGCAAGTAACATTAATAATAATAACAACAATAAATCTACACTTTAAACAAAATATTCACAGCTTCTCGCACTTTTCTTTATATATATATATATATATATATCTGTGTGTGTGTGTGTGTGTATAATATATTTATGCTTAATATGTATATTTAATATATATATATATACTGAATATATATATATTAATGTATCTACATTTAATATATATATATATATATATATATATATATATATACGTAATACGTATATATATATTAAATATATATATATACACTTAAGAACAATGTCTTATCATGGAGTTGACAATGATGGTAATAATCGTTTTTATATCAATATATCTATAGTTTAAAAACGTTTATTGCCATAATTGTTAACTATTTGATAAGATATTGTTCTTTCAATGTCGAAACAAAATGTACAATTTTGTAGTAGTTTGTAGTTTTCACATCTTTTGTAATAATTATTAATAAATATTCACTGCTCTATTTTTATATTGATCACTGTTTTAAATTAATACTTTGAACGTTGCGATTATTTTCTTCGTTTTTATTCATTATATATATATATATATATATATATATATATATATAGTGGTTCAAAAATAGGCGGACAGTAAATGATATTTATTTTGAGATTACATATAGAGTAATATTAACTAATACAATTATTACATTGATAATAAAATTTTATAGTATACAATAATACACATACCCCATTTATAACGAACACCATAGTAACAATGCAACCGATACACACACCTATTCCATCTAGTATCTACCTACTTTTGAACCACGCTGTACACACACACACACACATATATATATATATATATATATATATATATATATATATATGCAAATACATCTGTGTGCGTGCAAGTAGCATTTGTATATTTTTTCAATTTAGCTATTGAGAAGTTTTAGATTTAAGCGGTTTTATGAGTAATCATGAATAAACACCATTTATGTAATCGATATCCGTTGAATATCCAAAAAGTAATTATTTTCACTACTTCTGTTTCACGTGACTCTTAGAATTATTAAAGAATTCCGCTTCGTTGCTTTGCTCTTTCTTCAAATGATGACTACCTGTAGGTATGTTTTTTTTTATTTCGTAGTTTTGGGGGTTATTTTTATTCTTCGTTAAACGGGTCTTGTGCAAGCAAATGAAAACGAGCAAAAACAAAGGTGGAACTCATCAACCAGAAATGAATTGTTGTGAGGAATCGAATCAACGACACAAAATACACGATTCCAGTTCATTTGCTGCGAGAGTTTAGCCGTTGGATAAAGATTTCCTTTCAAAGAGAAGAGTCTATCATTAAT
The DNA here is from genome assembly GCA_037127315.1 of Ascarosepion bandense. NCBI lineage: Eukaryota > Metazoa > Mollusca > Cephalopoda > Sepiida > Sepiidae > Ascarosepion > Ascarosepion bandense. The sequence continues at coordinate 104,050 of JBBBDQ010000840.1, forward strand.
CTCTACTCGAACGGAAAGATGTGTAAATCATTGATTGCTGACTGTCCAAATTAGACGCGAAATCTGTGAACATCAAATGTGTTGCTTCGTTCAAATCAGTGCGCAATAAAGAAGGGATTGAAGACTTTCTATGCCAATCTCGGAGGAAAATCAGGTTTCTTTTCAAGGCTTATTCAAAGTATCTAATCCTATACGAGTCAGTATCCTGAGTCACAAAGAGTTTTAATCGCACGTTTCTGGTATATGATATTTATTTGTCTAGAACTTATGAAATCGTTTTGAATAGGTCTATAATTGGTTGGGCGGCATTGAAACAACTAGAAAAATAATCAGAGAAGACCTTACGCGAACAGGAAGTTATTTGGCAGTGAAACACCTTGTGTACTGTGTGATCATGAAATTCGAATTGACTGAAGAAGTAGAATTTTCTCAATTAGTTTTGCTTTAATCCAATCAGTTAAAGTTATCAGCTTCTCTACAGTTCAGTTTCGGCTCCTTCAGATTGATAGCATTTCCAAGTCGGGATCATGGAGTATTGTGTGAGCTGCACGATCTTTTCATATATTGCATAGTTTGTACTTCGTCAGGGTTACATGCGATTTTTGAATTCACAATTGTCCTTTGAGATTTATTGCCAACCAGAAATGAAAAGAACAATCTACTTGACTAACCCATAGTTGATTTTCTAAGCTCCACTTAGATGTGGCACAAAGCCGAAAGCATGGGGCACCCAGTGAGGATCGAACTCACTACTCAGCTTGCTAACCATTACACCACGTCGAGATGCCCTGACTAACCCATAGTTGAAATCATAACTTTTCCAAGGGTTATTCATACGTAAGTAAATGCAACGAACACGACTTTGATCTTTAATTTCTCATCACATATGGCATTTACCTAATTACGCCATCTGCACGTCCAAATATAAAATCTGAGTTGGACGAAATTAAGGAAACCACAACGAAGCAACTGATGCTATTAATTGATTTATTTTACAGTATATCAACACTTTGTAGCTCATTTATAGTTACGAAAATTTGTATATTATATTGGTTAAAATATTCCTGACACTTTTTAGTATAAAAAATTATAACAAAGAATTTTCTTACTTTTTGATTTAAAGTTGTAATTTTTTATATGGATAGAAATTGACATTGTTTTGTTTTAAACCAATTTCTTACTCAAATCAAATTTCCCTAGCAAATCCGGGTAATAGATTTCTTTACTAAATTTATTTCTTATCTCCTCTCCTCGTTCATGCCAAGCCTGGCAACAACCTATTCATAAAATTTCTTTTCGTTACCATTATGCTGACTGGGACTTACTCCGTGACTTTTTCCGAGATGCCCCTTGGACGGACGGACGGACCGACGGACAAAGGAAAGCTTGTTAATTTTAACACCTTAACTGCACTTTATTAATCATCTGAAATTCCTTTTTTCTTTCCATCAATGTAGCTGATACTCATACCCAGGAGAGTGTTTGGTTGCTCCTTCTCGGACTAACGTTTTCGACTGACATGAAGTGGAAAGACTATGTTGAATCTATTGTTAGGCCAGCTGCTGAGAAAGTTGTTTAACTGTGTCGTGCTAGACAATTTTTCTCTTGAGAGTATATCTTACATCTATTCGCCTATTCTTAGAATATGGCTGCCACATATGGTCTGGTGCTTCTGCCATGTATCTAGAGCTCCTTGATAAAATCTAAAGAAAAATCAGGAATATTATTATTCCTAATCTTCAGTCACTTTCGCATCGTCGTAAAGTTACCTTCCATTCTATAAATACTTTTATGGTAATTGTTCGGATGTGCCCTTCGCTATGGTATCTGGATATTTTTAATTTAAGCGCAGACGTACGACGAGGTTTCATCAGTTTAGAGTTGAGTTGGCTAGATGTAACCGTAAGTTCTATGCTAACAGTTTCTTTTCTTGCAGTTTTCTCTTATAAAACGCCCTTCAGGCTTCAGGCTTTCCTGTCAACTGTAATATTCAAAAATTTAAATGCAATGTCAATCGCTATCTACGGTCCTCCTGACAAGTCTTCTTTTGTTCTTAGTAATATTTCTGTTTTGTAATTCTTCTACACCTAGTAACCCATTGTGTCTTAGTGGCTTTACCCTCTTGGGTGAACTTGATTAAAAACAAAGTTTGATAAATACGCAAAATTTCAATAGTATTTACATTATTCGGACTATTATCCTCATCTTTGTTGCCATTTGTACTTCTTCAGGTGCTAGGAATTTCGAACCGAACCCTTTATTCCAATCACTAGGGTATATCATCCTCATTCCGTGCGTAAAGTCATAAACCATGAATTATCTCCCTCTAACCCTGCAAGTTACTTGTTCATCACTGCTGTATATATATGTGAGTTAAATCCGACAAGTAAAATCCGATAAGTAAAGTTAACTCCGATAAGTAAAGAAAAGGTAAGAAAAAAAGTGTCTTCAATCTATCATGTTAACAAGCTTTAACAAGCTTTTTCACAGATTTTTAAAAGACGAATGGTTTAAATTCCATTTCTAATATTTTCAAAACCCCACAGAGACAGTATATTGACTGAGGTTTGTTTTGAGGTTTGACTAATGAAATCAAACTTTAATCAACATATTCTTTTTCGGTTTTTTCAAAATTTCTTTAAAATTTAAAAAAAGATTCTTCGTCATTAAAAAATCTCTGAAGAAACTTGTTAAAGTGAAATGTTACATTAAAAACATTTTCTCCTACCATTATTTATTCTCTCTCTCTCCCTATATATATATATATATATATATATATATGTAATTTTAAAAAAGTGAAAAAAGAAGTATTAAATCTTTTTCTCATGCTTAAGGGTTGTAGAATGGTTAGCGGCTTCTCTCCTAGCTTTAGGTTATATAGTGGGACTTGCATCTGTAACAAGTAGCAGTAGTAGTAGTAGTAATAATAATAATGATGATGCAATATTGGCTCGTAAAATAGAGGAATTATTCTTACAATTCAAAATATGTTTCGGCTTTAAATTAGCTGACTAAAGATTAATAAGTCGTAAAATTCAAATCCCTCCCAATTACAAATTACATACCTAAATTTCTGTCGGTTTGTCTCTCTGCCAGTCTGCCTCTGTCTATCACAATCTCAGTTTGCTCTTAAGCTGTTCATATCTATTTCTAACTATCCTCATCTGTTTCAGTCTTGATTTTCTCGTATCTATAACTATTTATTAAGCTAAGTATGGTACAAGGCCACTTAAATGGGTTAACGGTAAGGATCAAAGACTTCATAGCATTAATGTCCATTTAAATAGCTTGTTTATTACTCGACGGTAAGGAATCACTTTGACGTATTTCTTTATCTCCGTTCCTCACTAAGAACTCCGTGAAACTGGCCTTGTTTTATTGAATGTCTGAACTTCCTCGACTGTGTTAGTTGTGCATATCCCTCTAATGTCAGTGGTCAGGAGCCAAAGTTATAAAAATGTCAGTATTTCAAATTCTGGTTCACGAAGGAGACAACCTCTCCCAAACTGTGAAATCAGCGTAATCTAATTATTTTTCTATTGCTATTCATCTTCAAAATGTCGTTTTCCTGCAGAATATTCGTAATTATGGCTCTTCACAATTTCCTGTTCTTTGTAGCTCTTAAATTTTGAGTTTTTGTTATCGCTTCTAAACGTTGTTCTACCATCCATTTACTGAAGCTCATTAGGTAGTTTATGCATTGCTTTTGTCTGTCCCTAGTACCTTCAAGCCGTGAGTATCAAATTGTTAAGCTTTCCTTACTCATTATTTGCCCTAGAAAGTTCAATGGTTTCTTCCTGATGTTAAGTATAATTGTCTTTGTTGATTCCATTTTCTTTAAAACTTCTATGTTGCTCACATATTCGGTCCATGGTATTCTCAGAATGCTTCTGTAGAATCATATTTCTGTTGCTTCAAGTCTCTCTTTCATTTGTAAGGAGATTATCTAGCATATAGAAGAACTGATCTTACTTAACAGTTCCGTACTCTTCTGTTTCTTTTGAAATTCCGAGATAGTTTCAGCCTTTACTCTTCAAAACATTTGCAAACGAATAGACTTAGCTACACGATATACTGGTTGCAGCATAAATAACTCCCATTTAATAGTAAAGCATTAGTTAAGTTAAAACACCATTACCATAATGTTTTACTTTTATAAGGGAGGTATTTTAGGAGGTATTTCTGGGAAATATCTGTGGGAGATGTTTCTGCTACTCTTGTATATTCTTCATCCTATGAGATATATAATTAATTTTTATTCAATCTTCTGTTGAATATTAAAATTTTAAAGCTAAAAAATATAAAATGTAGCGGTCCTACATCTACAGTGTTTCCCTTCGGTGTATAATTATAACCAACGTTTACATTTATATCTACCTCTATCATCTAGACATGTATAATTCCATCAGTAAGAGCATTACTTTAACCTGAGGAAGTCTATGTAGAAGACGAAACGTTGTGTATTCAAGCAGCAGTCATTTTTTATGCAAGCTTCGTTAAAAAATGACAGACAAGGTGCTGTTGTTAAGTTTTTCATATAAATTTTTTTCATGTGATCTTATTATTTTTTTCTTTTCAGCAGATAAATTGCATAAAGATTGTCCGAATATTTTATTTACCCAAGCGTTTCGGTTATATTTTAGACATTATGAAGAATTAATTTTATTTAACTTTTAACTAAATATAGAGATACATAAAACAATCTATATATTCAGTTTAATGTAAAATAAAATGAAAATGAAAAATTATATAAAAATCTTAACCATAGCAATTTGTCTGTCATTTTTGAACAAACCTTACACACACACACACACACACACACACACACACAAAAACACACTCTCTCTGTATGTCTCTCTCTCTCTCTCTATATATATATATATATATCAACGAATTTTAACGAAACTTGGTTATAAGCAACCGACAATTTGAAATGAATTGTTTGAACATTATTTTTTATCGATACTCGTATTTAAGTAGATATTCTGTTTTTAATGAAACAGTATTATATATTTATATCTACCGGCCTGATTATTTACGATAAATTTTGATTTTCGTAACATGTTTACATTTGTTGACATTACGATGCATTTCAGAGCAGATATGTTTGTTTACGATGGATCGAAGATTGTGTTATATAGGCTTGATAAAAACCTTGTTTAGACTGGAGGCTATTCGTGGTCGAGAGGTCTAAGACGTTACCAGATCAAATGGTAGCTTCCCCTACATAGATAGGGTTTGAAGCCTGCCGAATTTTCGTAATAAAAATTTAGCATAAATAATCAGGTCGGTAGATATAAATATATAATACTGTTTCATTAAAAACAGAATATCTACTTAAATACGAGTATCGATAAAAAATAATGTTCAAACATTTCATATATATATACATTTTTTTTAATCCAAAAGGATGATCAGATAGGTAAATGGCTATTCAACGGATTTAAATATCGAAATTTTTATTATATATATATATTATATATATATATATATATATATATATATATATATATACTGAAAATACATTTTCAGATAATTAATTTAGTTGATTATTATTTCCTAAATGCGTTATCTGGAATTACGTTCTTCTTAAAGAGGAAATTGAATTATTATCCCACTGAGAAACCATATATATATATATATATATATATATATATATATATATATATATAAACACATTGATTTTCCCTGTTTCTACGATAGTTATTATTTCTTTTTTCATTTATTAATTTTCCCAACACCGATAACAAATTCTCGACACTGAAAACTACGTGACTCCCGAAACCGCCAATTGCAATTATCCACTCCATCTTTTGCTTATTTCAATGTTCTGTTTTGAACCATTCAGAAGTTATTAGTTATGCACCTCTGATGAAATGCTTTGTTCACTCTAATGAAATAAATAAATTGTAAAACAGTAATGTTCTTTAACCTAATATCAATTTTCGGCATATTATCGAAATGAACTGTTATTATATATACTAATGTGTACGATGTAAAGTGAATTTTCTGTTCTCTCGATTCGAAAAACGTCATTTGGTAACTGATTAAAAAGTAGTCCACAAAGCGAATGAAACACAAAGGAAATTGGAGTAAATAAAGCTATTGAACTAACTTTCACTTTTATGTGATGGACCAAGAAAGTCAGTTGAATCTATATAAAAAAAAGTTTTAAAATTTCGCACAATTTTAGGGTTAGTTTCATTTACATATGAATCTCTACCAGGGCCTACTTTGATCAGTAGCGAGATATTGCTAAAACATTTTGGGATGGTTCGCAGATTAATCCGGTAATTATTGATGAGTTCGATTCTTACTGATAAAGCTAATCTTTGTAAATATTTGGGTATCACATAGTAGACATCCTTGAAGGATATTGCTGGTGAGACTGGACTTATCGACACAGTGGTCGTGAATCTGAGTAAATTAAATTTTCAGCGGTTTTATTAAAAAGTTTATTTGCTATTATAGTGAGTATGTGGCCACTGTTGTGACCTTGCACCAGATTAAGCTAAGCTTGATAAATAAATGACCCTGCTATTTATTGATAAAGAAAACATAACCTACAGTGGGGAGTTGGGCTTCAGTCTGCTTGAGAAGTTGGGTTGGCCAAAAAGTTCGTTCAGCTGTTATGAAGAAAATTTACTTATTAAACCAAATGAATGTTGGGGGCCAACCTAGTATTGCCTCACGCATTCACATTACAATGTTACTTCAATTTTGCAGAGAACATAGAAACTTCTCTTTTGTTATCGCTATATTTTAATATTCTACTTAATCTCGTTCAAGAGTTGAAATTTCCTACTTTTGTAAATCGATTTTAACGCTGGAAAAGCCCTAAAGTAACAGAGAGTCAAATCTGGACTGTAGAGGGAATTAACACACTAAGTGATTCTCCCCCCTCTCTCTCTCTATATATATGTATATATATATATATATATATATTAGTCATCTGGACTGTAGAGGGAATTAACACACTAAGTGATTCTCTCTCTCTCTCTCTATATATATATATATATATTAGTCATCCACATATAAGCCTGTTTCGCTGCATCGCAGCTCGTCAGTGTACCTAGGCATCCACTTGTTTCTTGTAGGGATCGAAACTCGACCGATTTGGTGTCATAGGCACATGAAATTAGAGAGGGATATATGCTCTTATTTCAATTGAGCTCTGTAGAGAAGAAAATTTTAAAAACAGTTTCCACTTCTGCGATATATGCGTGACTCTTCAGAAATGAATTGAGTTCTTTCGGTGACTGGTGTGTTTATACACTGCTTATATATAACACGTAAAACTTTCCCTTCTCTGATTCCATACGCTTATGGCTTAGTGGGTAGCGAATCAGACTAATACCAAATCAGTCGAGTTTCTATCCCGGCAAGTGGATGTGTCTAGCCACACTGCTGAGCTGCGAAACAGGTGTGTATGTGGATAACTAATAAATATATATATGTTCATTTAGGCAGCTTTTATACAAGTTTCGTTAAAAATGGTAAACAAGGTACTTTATGTTTTTAGATGTGATCTTATAATCTTATATATATATATATATATATATATATATATATATGTGTGTGTGTGTGTGCGTGTGTGAGATAGCCTAGAACAATCTAATCCCGCATCCATTGGGGATTCGGCGGTAACATAGAAGATTGTCTGCTGTAGTTTTTGGTTGCTTAATCAAGGCCACACAACCTGTTTAGATATCCAAGGTACCTGGATACTTTCTAGATCGGCCTCGTACGCAGGGGACCCTAATGTAGAGTGATGATCAATAAATTACCCAAATAACTACTGGTGATATTGTTTCTCATGAGACACCAAACTTTTTTGGCTCTGTGCCAAACGAAACTGAATCTATAGACATAATTCAGTAGAGTCATTATTATTACTTTAGTAGTTATTAAATTTATTTCTGCTGTCTTTTATCACAACGTCCGGATCGTCATTTCATTATTGAATAGTAAGTAGTAAGCTGAGATCTATGCAGTTTTATTTAATGTCTTTCAAATCAAATGAGTCAAAGGAAAAAATTGCAATCTAGGTGTGGAAGAAACATCGAAAATCAAAGAATTCAATAGCGTGAAAGTTTTAATAAATAAAAGAATTATTTTATTTCGAACTGTTGGCACGCTGACATAAACAAGAATCAAAAAAACTCAGGAGCGCCCAAGAGAATCAAACGCTCATTTTGAGAATTACTATGCAAGAAAAAGTCTGTTAATGAATAATTAATTAAAAGATGTTTTCGGGTTTCAATCCTGGCTAAAAGCAATCGGATGTCTAACCGTACTGATTAGCTGTGATACAGCGAAACAGATCTGTCTGCGGATGACCATTTACGCTCTCACACCCTGATTGAGCACTCTGGAAGAATGGAGGGATTTGAAAAAATAGTAGCTACTCTAGCATCTACGCATCGTTCATTCAGTAATGAATTAGAACACTCTTAGCTACTGGCGTATATTTACATGGGATATCACACGCTAAAGGTCTGTCTTATTCTACTAAGCGTCCATAGCTTAAAGGTAGAATCGCCGACTGATGACAATTCGGTCGGGTTTCGATCGTAGCTAAAAGCAATCGGATATCTAACCGTAATGATGAGCTGCGAAACAGGTCTGTCTGCGGATGACTATATGTATATATATACACTACCGGCCGCCATAATTATTAGGCCATCCCATTTTTTGGAAAGAAATGATGTATTTCATACTAATTTTAGTATTTATTGCCAAGTAGATATTTCTAAATGAAAATAGAATGGCTCTTTTGTTATTAATAGTTTGCAAAATTTTACAAGGCAAGGAAGCAACCGTCTGATGAGCTGTGATACAGCGAAACAGATCTGTCTGCGGATGACTATATATATATATATATATATATATATATATATATGTGTTTAAAGTTATGTTATATTTATGGGTAAAATTTTTGATAAGAGATACAGCTTATGCACGAGAAATATAAAATATGAATACTATGGTTAACACCGAGAAAAGACAGTCTGTTTCACAATTGAGCACAACCTTCAGGCTGATGGGTTGGAAACTGCTTTCCAGCGTGAATGTGTGGGCATATTTATACGTAGTTAGAAGGATATAAACTACTTGTTAATTGGTTGATACACAAATTCAAAATCAAGACAAAAACTTAGTTAATTTGTTCCACCTTAAACTGTAGTTTTAATATTCATAATACACATATACTGGTGCAATGTATAATGAAATCTAATCTAACCAACACTTTTATCCACAAGGACACATGACCTAGTGGATAAATCGTAGGTTAGATCAAATGTCTTGATCCAATAAGTTGTTAGTTCAATATCTGGCTACAGCAGTGATGAAGAAATATCTTAGTGGGTTGATTTAAAGGGAGTTAAGTACATGACATCTGGAAATGGCATGGCATGTGGATCGATAATGGCACGCCCCAGTGATTGAAATAACGGATTCGGTTCCAAATTCCACGCACCCGAAGAAGGCCGGTGCGTACAATAGCCGAAACATCGTGAATGTGGCAATAAAGATGCAGACAACAGTACAAATAATGTAAATAATACCCCATCTCAGAAGTATAGACAAACACTGAAGAGTTGATATGTTGTAAAATCAACCCAATCCAACCTGCTAGAATATTCTTTCGTCAGCACGAGGATTGTTTTGAATGACTTTCTTGTAAAAGAAACGAAAGAATGAGAGAAACAAATTATTATTCAGATTTGCTTTACAGTTGAAACAGTTATGTACTTACTACTGGTGCCAGAAGTCAGTGTTCGAGCTCAGGTAAAGACGTTAAGCTTTCGAATGCTAATCTAATAAGAAAACACTTGAAGATTAGCGTAGCACAGCTTCTTACTGATATTTGTCTCAAGTGGGCTTCGTGGGCTTCCGCTTAAAGAAATGGCAACTTACTGCGAGAAAATCTTCTGCTTAGTCAGTCATGACTAGAAAGAGACATGGTTGCTCAAGCGTGTATCACGTATGACACTTAACAGACTAACTGAGATACTATATGACCCGAGAAAGACATAGTCGATACGTTGTGATACAAGAAACAAACAGGCTCTAGTAATCCGAGAAATGTGTAGAAAATACTAGAAATCAATTATTGGCTGAGAATCATAGGGTAATCTTGTTAGTTTTCATACGTGTTTCGGTAGATATTGGCGTCAATGTAAGAAATTCATTTTAATTTGTTGGAAGCATTTCTGTTTGTTGACCAAAACTTAAAAGTGCATAATTGTTATCAGTTAGATGCTGCTGATCGTTGCTTATTACAAATATGAAATCATATTTTGTGCTGGAAGCTAAAAACTTCGAGGACACGTCTAGACATTTCGAGGACACCAAATAAAGCGGTAGGCGTTGAAATGGTCAGAGAAGAGTCTAAACATTCATTTTATACTTGCCACTGTTTCTTTCTCTCTTTTTTTAATCGAGTTTCCTTTACTTTGTTTTTACTTTTTATTTTCCCTTCTCCTCTTTTGTTTTGTAAGTGAATTTTATTTTTTGTAAATGGAAGTTTCATTTCTTTTTTTAACATTTTCGTTCGTTCGTTATTGCTCTTTCTTTCACCTTTAGGGTTCGTTAATAGTTTCATTCTTTATTTCCATTAAAAATATCTGTTGTTCTTTCTTTTTTATGGCTGCAGGATTATTTATTTACGACGTATTTATTTTCTTTTTTCTGTGCATTTTCTTTCTTTTCAATGTAAATATATCCTTTTCTTTCTTTCTTTCACTTGCTTTTATTTTCCCTTAATTTTTTATCTGAACTTTTGTTTATATTAAATGGAATTTTTATTTCTTTTTTAACTTTCTATTTTGTTTTCGTTTCGTTGAATTTTTCACCTTTCTTTTTAACTAAAATCACTTTGTATTCTTTCTTTCTTTCATTCTTTCCTTTCATTTTATATTTTATGATTTGAATTTACCTACCTTTACTTTAATTCTTTTAATTGAATTTGTTTTTGTTTTCTTTAATTCTCTTTTTTTACATTTTCGTTGAATTTCACATTTCATTCCTTTTGAATTGAACTTTCTTTCACTTTTTGTTTTATTTCATTTGAACTTCTTTCTTTCTTTCTCATTTTTCCTTTCTTTCTTTTATTCATATACTTTTTGAATTTTATTTTTACTTATTCGTGTTCTTTCCTCTTTTTCCCATTTGGACTTCCTTGTCCTTCTTTCTTTACCTTTTCTTTTTTTCATTTATTTCATCTAAACCTGTTTCGTTCTCATTTATATGACTTTATTGTTCTTTTTCTTTTGCGTTCACTCTTTATATGATGTCTTACCTTCTTTTATTACTTTTAACTTTCTCTACATTATTCCTTTCACCTCCCTGTCAATCTTTATGCTATTACAGGAGGCAGACTTTCCCATTTTAGCAAATCCAGCTCCGAAACATTTTCATCGCTTTCTTTAACTCCTGCAAGTCATGTCTTCTCAAGAGTCTCCTTCGAACTGTTCAGTGTCACGTACGATTCTAACAAGGAGTTAAATGCTCAATGCCTGGAGATGCTAGCTAGCGGCCATTGCTGTCAAATAACTATGACATCATCGGGATTATTTTCATTATTATCTTCGTCATCTTCCGCTGTTAAGGTTGTTTCGAAACGTTTTTTCTTTCTTTGTTTAAATTTCTTTTGGGCTTCTTCTTAGTTTCGATGTGCGAGTTGAAATCATTTGATCTTTTCTTTCTCTGTAATAATGACAGCTGTATTTTTTTTTCACTCCAAGATTTTTTTTCAAAGTTTTGTTTTCCACTCAACACTCAATGCAAGGTGTTCATTTGGCTTCCTCTGATCGTTGGTCGAATCCCAACACTCTTTTTTTTCTTATTTTGCTCATTATTTTGATTCTCTTTCGCTTCATAGAATTATCGGAATCTTATTTTTTTCTGTTCTTTTCATTTGATTTTCCATTTCTTTCTTTCTTTTATATATAAATATTTCTTTTTTGAGTTCGTTTTGTCTTATCGATATAAATCTTTCCTTTTTTTGCCGTCATCGTACTTGTGTGCGATTTCTTTCTTTTCGATATAAATATCTCTTTTTCTTTCTTATGCATATATTGTTTTTATTTCTTTATTATGCCTATATTTTCTTTATTTCATATACATATATTGTTATTTATTATTATGTATACATATTGTTCTTTCGTTCTTCTGCATATGTTTTACTTTCTTTCTATTGAATATATTTGTCTTTCTTTCTTTCTTTCTTTCTAGTGTATAAATAATTCTTTTTGCTTTCTTCTGAATAAAATTTTCTTTCTTTAGTTTTACTGAATAAACTTTTTCTACTGGATGTATTTTTCTTTCTTTCTATTGAATATATTTTTCTTTCTTTCTATTGAATATATTTTTCTTTCTTTCTATTGAATATATTTTTCTTTCTTTCTATTGAATATATTTTTCTTTCTTTCTATTGAATATATTTTTTTCTTTCTTTCTATTGAATATATTTTTCTTTCTTTCTATTGAATATATTTTTCTTTCTTTCTATTGAATATATTTTTCTTTCTTTCTATTGAATATATTTTTCTTTCTTTCTATTGAATATATTTTTCTTTCTTTCTAATGAATATATTTTTCTTTTTTTCTAATGAATATATTTTTCTTTCTTCTGAATATATCTTTCTTTCTTCTGAATAAATTTTTCTTTCTTTCATTTTACTGAATAAATTTTTCTTTCTCCTGGATATATTTTCCCTTCTTTCTACTGAATATATTTTTCTTTCTTTCTAATGAATATATTTTTCTTTTTTTTCTAATGAATATATTTTTTTCTTCTGAATATATTTTTCTTTCTTTCTACTGAATACATTTTTATTTCTAATGAATATATTTATATTTATTCTGCGTATGTTTTTCTTTCTTTCTACTGAAAAAAAAAATGATTTCTTTCTACTGAATATATTTTTCTTTCTTTTTACTGAAAAAAATTCTTTTTTTTTCAATGAATATATTTTTCTTTCTCCTGAATATTCTTTCTTTCTTTTTTCTTTCTAATGAATATATTTTTCTTTCTTTCCACTGAATATATTTCTGCTTCTTTCTTTGGCATATATTTTACTTTCCTTTTTTTTTACTGAATATTTTTTCTTTCTTTCTTTCTTTCTTTTGCTTATATTTTCCTTACTTTTTTCTTTCTTTTCAATGTATTTAAATATGTTTTGCCTTTATTTTCCTGCTTTCTCTTTCTTCTGCATTTTGTAATTGTTTTAATTACTTTTCTTTCTTTCAACGTCTATATTCGTTCTTTCAATCTTTAATTCATTTTCAATCGTTTATTTTTCCTTCCCTACTTAATATCCTTTTTTTCACTTTCTAAAAAACATTTTCTTGTTTATTTATTTCTTTTCACAAACATCCAAAGGATTTTCCAATCAGCCAGTTTGTTTCCCTCTGAAAAGTATTTCTTTCTTCCTCTCTTACGTCTTTTCTTGCTTAGGCTTTCAGTTCAATGTCTGCTTAGTCATTTCTTTACAAAATGCCGGTTTATTGACCGGTGGCAGAAACGCTACTCACCCCTGACCACAGACTTTTCGAAAACATCGACTCATCGTTGAAATCTCTGTTTGGGAATCTTCCCACATCGGTTATTCAAATCATTCCTAAGTATGTAGCGGCTTGCCAACATGGCGTATGCAGCCGTTTCATTTCTTATGAGATCAAGACTAATGTGGTTACGATTTGGACAGGAAGATCATCCTAATGATGAACTGAAAGACAAACTGAAACATACATAACACCTCCACCCCCTACACACACACACACACACATTATTAATACATCGAGATATAACGATACTTATCTAAACAGACTTTTGAAATAATAATTTCATCTCAAGCAATGGAATAAAGTCACTAAAACGCAAGCGGTTATTGATTGTTAGAGAATATAAGAAAAAAACTATTAAAGAGAGAGAACAATAAAAAATAGGAATTTAGAGGACAGAAGATTACGACTAACATTGCCTTTAAATTTTTGATGATCACAGTTGACTGAGATGCAAGAAGCCGATAGAGAGTTTCAAAAGCGAGAAGTGCAATAGAAGAAACTTTTAGAATAGAACTTACGGTTATATGTAGCCATTTCGACTGTAAAATGATAAGACCTTGCCTCCAATATATTACTGCGCTTACATTCATAATGTCTAGTTAACATAAAGGAAAGTTCATCAGAGAAATTACGATGAAAGTATTTATAGAAAAGGCACTAGGAAGCTACTTTACGGTGGTGGGAAAGAGACTGAAGCCAAGATGGCAGGTCAGGACAAATAACATTGCAGGTTCTTCATTGTATTTTATCAAGAATCTCTAAATATATAGCAGGATCATCTACCAGATGTGGCTGTAATATTCAAACCAAGGACGAATTGTAAGCGTAAGTATATAAGTTAGATTCCGACGAGAAAAAGTACATATAGTCTTAACTAAAAGTTTTGCTCCTCAGGGTCGAGATAAGTAAAATTGTAATATTGCACAGTATATAGTCATATATAAACCGACTCCATGTATAGTGCGACCTTTGAATCTTTTTGCAGGAATTTTGACCTTTCCAAAAAATCATTAACTCTGTATAGTGCAACCGGTCACCGAAAATACATGATTTTTTAACCACTTAAAAAAAAACTTTATATAGTGCAACCCACTATTTTTTGCTTAAAAACTGGTAATAAAAACTCGCAATATACTCTACCATACACAGTACGTGTTTTATTAAGGTTTATTAAATATGCTAAATTTTAAAATTATTTTTTATATTTACAGAAAACTGTTAATCCTGAAACAACATTATAATAAGTGACAGCTAAATATTCGGCAATTTTATTTTTTACATTAAAAATGTTGTTTATTATTGTATTTTAATCATATGATAATTTTAGTTTGGCATATATCCAATCTCTATAATATAAATTAGTGGCAGTATCACCTTGCTTGGGATGAATTGATCAAATATATATATAAATACAGAAATCGAATAGGAATTGTGAACGTTTTTATTTATTGAAAATTATTATTAATTTGGATATTTATTTAGCACTCTTATTCTGTTCAATTTCACATACGTTAAATTATGTAGTATTATCTAAACTTATTTATAAATGGAACTTTGTCTGTGTCTGTGTGTATTCGTTACCTATAGACTCCGAAATGGCTGAACCGATTTTCTTGAAAATTTACACAGTTGTACTATAAGCGTCTGTGAGTGTTCTTAGCTAGGTTTTGTGTCGAGGTACCCCCGATAAATATCGAAAATCGATAATGGAAAAATCGGTTTATAGAAGGAATGGTCCGATTTTAATCAAATTTGATACACTCATAAACAAAGACATAAGAAACGATATTCAGAAGTTTCAAGGTTGCAGTTCTTACAAGAGTGCAGAAAATCGATAATATATATATATATATATATAAAAGGCAAGATGTTTGTGTGCGCGTCTGTTTATCTGCCTGTATATTTGTATTTTTGTTCAGCCCTTTTATTTTAGTTTTTGCTTCGGGTTTGGCTCTAAGTAGGTATGACTGTAGTTCTTAGTCTCAGATATGATACCATTTACTCAGAGGACTTATTTAGCCTTCAAAATTCAGTTTATGCTGAAAAAAACTTATTTGATATCGATACCAGGAATTCAAAATTTGACTTACATCCATTCAATTTTCTTTCAGTCTACGGTTTCGCTTTAACTGGAAACAACTATTGCTTTTTAGTCTTTCGTGCCAACGTCGAAAGAGTCTGAGCTCTAGGACCATGGATTGTTTTAAAGCTTTCATTACACCCGAGCAACGCCGGGCTATACTGCTAGTTATTATATATGTGTTTTGTTATATATCTGTGTGTGTTTGATTTATTTTCTATGGCTTATCAACCATTTGCAGATTACTGCCAGAAAATATTTTCTAGATTGTAAGAATATTTTTTAGATAATACTGATTTAATGATACAGGTCTTATTAATTAACCCATAGCCTGGGAGGAGAAGTGTTGGATTCCTACTTTTTCCAAGGGTATTTGCATGTAAGTGAATCTAACAAATCCAATTGGAAATCAGCTCTCCGATTAACAATTCCATTACACCACCCGCACATCCAAGCTTACTGCACCTGGTATTCCCATTGGGTCACCAGGCTCGACGTTGCTTAGCTTTGATAATTGTACAGAAACCTCTGTTTCAACGTGATATGGACATAAACCATGTGTGTGTGTGTGTGTGGTTCCGTCTGTATTGGTTTATTTGCATGTATGATTATTTGGTATATAACAGGGTCAGAGTGTAGCATCTGTGCAACTAGCGAAACGCATTGCTCACTAGAAGATATTTGAGGATACACATTTTGCATTATATATGCATATGTGCATTTCCTATTTTGTGAGCGTCTGTATATGTGTCTTTTCTTACAAGTATGAACATTGCGATGTTATTTGGGTGCGAGGCTGAATGGTTAGAATGGTCATAGACCCGAGTTTGAATTTCACCATGATAGATTTTTCAAGGAGTTGACTTCTGGGTATTATCGACCTTGGCAGGCAACACATATCCTGATTTGTCAGTATAATTGGTTAGACAGATCTATTCAGAAGCCTTTTATGGTCACAAGTCAGTGTAACCGCGGTGTGTACTGACTGTCATTGTTCACACTTTTATTTACACCTGGTTATCAGCTTTTTCCCCAGAAATTGTAAAAAGTTCCGCTTAGCATAGTTGCATTACAAACCACAGGTAGAATCTGTGGGTTTTGAAAAGAACGGCGATGTGCCTGAGAAGGCGTTTGCAACAGGAATTGGTTAGCATCCCGAGCAGAAACTCGGAAATGAGTATCCGGCTATTATTATAAATGTTATGTCAATGTGCGCCTGTGTGTATAGGAGTACGTGTATGGTCTTTTGGAGATGGATGTCAGAGAATTGTCTGTGGATGCCCTTCCCTTAAAGATAATTGGAAATGAAGAGGAGAAAAAGAAAACCGATACATTTTGCAGGGATAAACATAAATACGTATGAAAGAATAAGTATAATCGCGCTGATTATATATATATATATATATATATATATATAAACTATCGCCCGGTTCACACTCCACCCACGTCTATTGAACAGGTGTAGAGGCTCATCCCTTTTTCCCTGTTTAGGATGTGGTTTCCGGTTTTCTCTTCCAATCTTCACTTTTTTTTTCAATTGGAGTAGATAGACTAAACTATCGCCCGGTTCACACTCCATCCACGTCTATTGAACAGGTGTAGAGGCTCATCCCTTTTTCCCTGTTTAGGATGTGGTTTCCGGTTTTCTCTTCCAATCTTCACTTTTTTTTTCAATTGGAGTAGATAGACTAAACTATCGCCCGGTTCACACTCCATCCACGTCTATTGAACAGGTGTAGAGGCTCATCCCTTGTTCCCTGTTTAGGATGTGATTTCCGGCTTTCTCTTCTAATCTTTTCACTCTTACGTAGCTCTCGGCACATCAGTGGCGTTACCGCCTTGCTAGGGGTGATATGATTAATATACGTGTGTGTGTGTGTTGGTTTTTTAGTTTGTTTCGTCTCCCTGTAAATATATATTACTAATAATTACGAATTATCCACCTTTGAATACATCTCTCAGAATTTAATTTTTTTAAATTTAAAAATTTTAAGAAGTAAAAAATCTTTTTTAATAATTTTTTCAAATTTTATTTTTCTATCTTCATGTAATTTTTTTCTATTTATATTATATTCTTTATAAATTTTAAAACAGTACTCTAACATTGTAAAATTTAACTTCCACGAACGTCGAGTGAAATTTCAAATTCTTAAACGGTTAGTTTATAATATGCACCTGATGATTGCGTAGTACATAAAAATCCGAATCGTGCCACCAATGTAGGATAATATATGTATTTTTAAGTATATATGTACATGTATATATATACGGGTATTTTTGTGCGTATAGAAAGAGACAGACAAACGTACAGATATGAAACTATGCATATAAAACTGATTCTATTTTCTTGCCGCTCGATGCTAGGTTAATTAAATGTAGAGAGCCCGAGCGCATGCACCCATGCCATGACCAAAAATATTCCCCGCAATCGTTGGTGCTACTGGCATTGATATTAATATTGAAACCTTTAAGTGCAATGAGGGTGGGTACTGCCGCGGGCAGCTGTTTACCGAGACTGGGCACCTCCCAATAATACTTTTAATTGCTCTCTGTCCGAAGACAGACACACAACCGAGAGATGAAATATAGTTTATCCACCCGGGGGCAGATACTGCACTTTGCATTGGCATGGCCAAGAACGCATTTTAAAAGCTAAGCAGAATATTGAGAGACAAGAAGATTTCGTTGGAAACAAAGAAAAGATTACTGGACTGTTATGTGATGTTTGCTTTTCTATATGGCAGCGAATGCTGGACAATCTCCTCAAAGATTAAGGACAGACTCGAAGCAATAGAAATGTGGTTCTACAGAAGGGTGATGTGAATAACATAGACCAAACATGTGAGCAACGACTTGGCTTTAGAGAGGATGCAAACGAAAAGGAAACTTTCTGAAGTTTCTGGGACACTTAATGAGGAAGAAAGGCTTGGAGAATCTAATACTCATGGGACATATAGTGAGACATACTCGATGGTTCTGAGCAAGTGAATGGCAGAGCATGGTTTGAGAGTGATGCCGAGAGGAAAAGTGTTAAGAGCGACAAGGGATAAGGATAAGTGGAGGTCCATTATCGCCTATGTCCAGAAAGGACACGGCACATAAAGAAAAACATATGCAAATATAAAAAAAAGCTGAGTTGGATAATTAGATAGATATGAACAGTCTGATATAGTAATATATAAACAGAAATAACTGAGATAGCTAGCTAGCCAGCTAACTAGCCAGCTAGCTAGCTAGATAAATAGATATGTATTATATACATTTTGGGCCGGTGTGGAATTTCGCTCAGCAGTGTATTTGCATTTTGTTGCAAGATTTGAAAAAAAAAGTTGTTTTAGGATGTCAGTACGTGTAGAATGCAGGTGGCAAGCTGAATTTTGCTGAATTTTCAAAACGTATGCTGTTCCATCGTAGTTTTTGTTTGAACTAGCAACTTTTTATGATAAAAACATGAGCAGGGCACACATAGGCAAAAGACAAAAGCTACTCACATTAACTTATGTCTCTATTGCAATCGTCCAGTTTTTTTGGTAACCAGGTTCGATCAAACTTTCCTTAAAAAAAGAACAAAAATAAAACCAAAACAAAACAAAAAAAACAAAACAGCAAATCTCAGCGCACCAAAATGATATTTGTTGTATACTTTATACCAACTTGACGGAAAGGATGCTACAACCAAAATTTTGACGATGTTCTTTGTACTGGTAAATGGCAAAACATAAACTGAACCCAAGTTGCTTTCCCCGCTAGCAAAATGACACACACACACACACACACACACACACACACACACACACACACACACACACACACACAAACACACACCTATATATCTAAACCTATTTATAAATGAAACTGTCTCTGTGTGTGTATCCGTTAACTATACATTCCGAAACGGCTGAACCGAGTTTCTTGAAAATTTACACAGTTGTACTATGATCGTCTGCGAGTGTTTTTAGCTAGGTTTTGGGTCGAGGTACCCCCGATAAATATCGAAAATCGATAAAATCGAAGAAATTGGGTTATAGAAGGAGTGGTCCGATTTTAATCAAATTTCATACACTCATAGACAAAGACATAAGAAACGATATTCAGAAGTTTCAAGGTTGTAGTTCTTATAATAGTGCAGAAAATCGATAATATATATATATATATATATATATATATATATATATATATATATATATATATTAATCGATATCAGGAAATCAAAATTTGACTTACATCCATTTATTTTTCTTTCAGTTTACGGTTTCGCTTTAACTGGAAACAACTACTGCTTTTTAGTCTTTCGTGCCAACGTCCAAAGATTTTGAGCTCCAGGACCATAGATTAGTTTAAAGTTTTCATTATATATATATATATATATATATATATATATACTAGCAGTATAGCCCGGCGTTGCTCGGGTGCAATGAAAACTTTATATATATATATATATATATATATATCTCTTTACTGGGTCCAATTTATGTTTCGTCATGTATTAGTGAGAAGAATATCGTCAAATCCTTGGTTGCAGTTATTTTCGTCGAAGCAGCCTACCCCAGAGGAAGTGATATACAACATATGCAATATTGAGTCAGATATACACTGGTAGGAAAATTCCAAGATAGGACAAAGTGAACGATTTTTTCTGGTTACATGTTACCTTACTACTCACAGACTCATTCATTCGAATTGCAAAATATCGTCCATATTCATTGGTAAAATCACCTTTTGAGCAATTTTGAAACTCTTTTTCACAACTGATACTTAGTCATGGACAACATAGATTTAAAGAAATAGGAATAAACATAGGAATTATATATATAAAGCAAAATAGCTAGCTAGATATATAGATAAGCAAAGTGAAATAGACAATGAGAGATATGAATATATTAAAACAGAATAATAGTTATAGATTGAACAAACTGAGATAGAGATCAATTGAGCAAAATAAATAGATATTGGAGAATTAAAGATAGGTGGATAGAAAAAATTTAAGATAGATTCACAAAATGAAATACACAGATATATATATGAACGTATTAAGAGAGACTGATATATATATATATATATATATATATATATATATATATATATATATATTGAAAAGACAGGGATAGATATTGACAGACTAAAAGAAATGTGGACAGTTAAAAATAGGTAGATAAGAACACACTTAGATAGAAAGGCGGATAGATAGATAGATAGATAGATAGATAGATAAGCAAACTGAAATAAACAGAGATAGAAATGAACATATTAAAACAGATTAATAGATATAGATTGAACAAACTGAAATAGAGATCAATAACCTAAAATGAATAGATATTAGCGAATTAAAAATAGGTGGATATGAACAAACTAAGATAGATAGATAGATAAGCTGTAATAGACAAAGATAGATATGAGCATATTAAGAGAGATTTATAGATATAGATTGATTGACCAAACTGAGATAGATATTAACAGACTAAAATAAATATGGACAGTTAAAAATAGGTTGATATGAACACAGATAGATAGATTTTGAGACAGACAGATAGATAGATATGAAAAAACGAGATATTAACAGGCTGGAAGGAGACACTGAAATGGAAGAAAATTAGAAACTTATTAAAATAGAAAAATGACGGAAAGAAAAAAATGATGGAAAGCAGAACTCGTGGTAAAAAATTATGATAAATACATAGATATTGAGAGAGAGAGAGAGAGAGAGAGAGAGAGAGAGAGTTATATTTTGCAAGGAAGAAAGCGGTAGACATAGATTAGGTGGGGCTAAACGAATAAGTGAGCTGATGTAGAGGAAAATCGTAAGAAAGTTTCGGCGAACGTGATTATGCAGACGTCAGTTTTAGCCCAGAGACAATTTACGAAACTCCATTGTAACTCGAAATCCTGGCCCTCGTGAGGCGTTGGCTGATAACAATATTTGTGACTAAAATTACGTCTCTAATGGTATTTGCACATTTACCCTCGTCGTTCCATCTCCTTCATTACCTCTGCTGCCACTACCATCATCATAATCGACAGACATTGTAGTAGTAGCAGTAGCAGCAAAATGGCCGTTGCCGATGGAAAGCTGTTAAAAATATGGAGCAAGATTGTCGCAGACTTGAATCTGCAAAGCCAGGAATAATCAAGACATATGTTTTATCGGCAAAGGTTATTAAATGAAATTATTAAGCTAAATATATATTTCTAGTCATCATTAAAATAATTCCAGTATCAGTTTCTTCCTCTTCATTTCTAAGAGTAATTTTATCACAACTGCTACTCTCCCTCTATGTAGTAGTAGTAATAATAATGTTAACAGTGTCGATTGTTAACGCCTAACAAAACACATTGGTTCGTAATTATTAAAGTTTAACACGTTTGAAGTCGAGTAGATTTTCTGTATAAAAACTGATCAGTATTAAAAATAGAATAACGATAGTTAATAGATAAATAAAATTTAAAAAAAAAATTTTACTTAATAATTTCATACCAAACAAGGCTGTACCGCCACTAGTGCGCAGTGGGTTCACAGCGAAAGAAAAGATTGGGTATAGTGGGTATTGAAGAAAGGATAAAAGATGAACGACATTCAATAAGATAGATGGCAATTGATGTTAAATTTAGATTTTTGGAGATTGTAGCTACCAAGGAAGCAAGTAAACGGAAGGAAGGTTCACAGGAGGGAAGTGCGCTAAAAGAAACTATTCTAGTAGAAGTGGCGGTCGAATTTAACCAATCTAGTTGCATACTTAAATTCATATAGACAAGGCACCAGGGAATAAAAGCTCATCAGAGCAGTTGCCATGAAAATATTTGTAGAAAAGACAAAGGGAAGCCACATAAAATCGGTGGGAAAGTGACTGAAATCGAGATGCCAGATCAGGATCGATTACATTGCAGATCCATTTTTGGATTTTGTCGAGAACCTCGAGATGAATAACAGGAGCACCCGACTATATATGGCAACAATATTCAATGCACAGACGAATGGTAGATTTATAAACGTGCTAGATGGATTATGACGAGAAAAACTTTCTGGCCTGACACAGAAACCTAACCATGTATTGGAACTTCAAGTTTTGCAGATACAATACTTGCCATTTATCTGATACTGACGAGAGCCGTATTTGCGAAATTTGAAGTCAGACGGTAAGTCTTTCTATCTATCTCCTTGTGTGTGTGTGTGTGTGTGTGTGTGTGTATGTGTGTGTGTATCTTATTCTTTTTAACCCTTGGATATGAATACACTGACTCTTAAAGTAGCGGAAAATTTCTGTACAACGCACTCTTCCCGTGTGACGTTTCTTTTTGTCGAAGTTTAGGAATTTATAATCAATAATTATTCCATTGCACGTCTCTTGCTTTGTGGTTGACACGATGAACTTTTTTCTCGAAAATAAGAATTCTTTATCAAAATGGCTTTAGCAAGATGGTTTTTAGTTTCTTATAATCTCTGTTGGATGGTTTCCCATTGAGAGCATACAGATTACCAAACGGAATATTACCATTATTTAGTACTTCTTGACTTTTGATTGGACAATATTGCTTTGAATTACTACCAAGGGATTTCTGAAGAAATGATATTCCCGAATATTGAATGAAGGACATATGTTATTGTATCCATATATTTCGAATATTCTGAGAACCTGTTATACGTTTATGATGTAATTAAGTAACCAATCAAATGCGTGAACAAACACTTGCTCGTGGTGTTACTTAGTCGGTAGTGAGTGAGCTTGTGTACTGTGTAACCGTCACATTTATCATAACGAGGCTTTTGGCTAAACATCGCAGCACACAAAGATGTCAGCCTCTTTTCAGTCTAGAGCTGAATCTTATGGCTTCTTAAAAAAATTAAAATCTATCTTAAAAAGACGATTTAAGATTTTGGATGAGATTATGGAATATAATATGAGACAATTGATAGCGATTCTGATTGAGGACTCTTAGGCTGTTTGGATAAAGTGACAGGTATTTTGGGGTAAATGTGTGAAATCCCAACGAAGGTTACTTTGAGGGGATTAAGCACCATTGTCTTCAGTCGGTTACGTTAATATTAAGCTTTTGAATGCTTTCCGGACTTACCTTGTATATAAATATATATAACCGTACTAGTGTCTATGAATATTGCAAATATCTTAGTGCGTTTTTCCTGTACAGATTTTATTGCTTCCAGCCTGGAGGGGCCGATCTTCGTTTGGTCATTACTGGAATCTTTCCCAAGGTTTCATATTGACGTCACAGAGCTGTTTAACTTCGTGTGCAATGAATGCCGTTGGGAATTTCAATCTTTGATTCACTTTCCCTTCAAGACACGATTCCATTAGTTTCAACGCAAATGATTTCAACTGGATAGTAAATGACCACACGAGCATCATTATCATCATCAGGTGCATTTTCTTCGTCATCATTAAGAGCCCTATGATTTGCTCTAATGGCTAGCAAGCTTGTCTCGCTACATCCATTACGACTGAATAGCGAGTTTCGATCCTCACGTGGGGACTTATAAATTTGGCCTTGTGTCACATCTAAGTTAGGCTTAGAAAATAATTTAGGGAACCTTGACGTTGTGTAATGGTTAGGAAACTTTTATCGCTAGAACACTTGCGACAAAGTAGTGAGTTCGATTCTCACTGGGTGACCATGGCTTTAGGCCTTGTACCACACCTAAGCTACGCTTAGAAAATCATTAGAAGCACCTCAATGTAAAGTAATGATTAGCAAACTTATTTCGCTGGCTTAATTACGGCTGAATAGTGATTTCAAGCCTCATTGGGTGATTTTCGGCCTTGTGCCACATCTAAGCTACACTCAGAAAATCACCATTACGTGGGCTCTTCAGTGTGGTGTAATGGGTAACAAGCTTGTCTTGTCAATTGCAACTGAGTAGTAAGTTCGATCCTCACTGGCTAATCCCTACTTTAGTCTTTACCCCACCTGAGCTATGCTTATAAAATCACCATTTACATGATCATTATTGATATGACAGTTATCAACACGTGATAGTTCTAAAATGATTGACTAAGATAGAAGCGTATTTTCCATCGGCGTCGGTGGTTAGTGTTCGAGACCAGATTTTGAATGCTGACTTCTCTTAGATGGAACGTTTGTGCAACACGGTCTTCCTAGACCACATTACATCCCAATTAAGATTTGTTCTATACTAACCGGAGCAAATGGTGGAGATTGCTTCTTACTTCTCAACAAGTACAAGAGATAGGCGTTCAAGACCAACTAAAAATTTCGAATGCTGATTTCCAAGGCATATGTATTTTCTTTTGTTGGAATTGCAGTGCGTCGCCGTATTCCCACTAAATTTCCTCCCATTTTAATATAATACCGTACCAACCAAGGTAAATAACAAGATTTGCTTTTTGATTAGTCGCGTATTCTCTACTGGATTTCGAATGTTGATTTTCAAGGCATGCAAGCTCGCCCATTGGAAATGCGCAGTGCATTCTCTCTAGTTCTATCCGACTTTGTGATTTATGAACATCAGTAAAAAAAAGTAGCAAAATTGAACACGACATGCAAAATTGTACTCATGAGACTTTGGTACGTCTGTGAGAAAAAGAGCACCATGATGCAATTCACTCCTGAAAACAGCATGCTGTACTGCTTGCCATTTCAAAATGTTTGAGTGCCAATGTGAGAATAGAGCAGAGGATTCAGAACGAGTTGGATGAGTCTAATGGTTATTACGAAGGTACGGCAGCTTAGAATTCTCACACGGATCATTCTGATAAGAAAAGAACTCTTGAATTTGTTGATGAGAGCCTCAGACTCAACATGGGGGGGGGTCTCCATCAATTGAGGAGGTAGTGCTGTTCTTCGGGTGGCTGCTGAATGTCTGGCAATAGGATTTTCCACCATGACACATAAGCAGAAGAACCCAGTCATGGTGGTCAGACATTTTCTGCGACCAAATCACCCCTTACATCAGGCTCTAACTCCCCAGACTGCAACGCCTTAATGAAAATAAATTGTTGGTTTACCGCTTGGCTGTGGCCCCTATTTAATAATCAAGTGGGTAGAGACACAGCTGAGCGAGAAACCAACAATTTATTTTCATTTTTGCTTAATTTAGACGGCAATTCTTCAATCGAACTTGTATACAGGATTAATACACATATAAAATTTGTAACTTGCCTGCTCGTTTTTATATTCAGCACACTGACTCCAGAGTTTCTTAGACGAGTCTTTTTGTAATGGTTCGGTCCACTCCTCAGGATGTATCAGCAGTTGTTTTCCGATTTTCTCATTTTTGGTATTTGTAAATTAAGTACTCGTGAGACATTATAGTAGGGAGGTCCGTTGTAGTGGAGAGTAGTTGTATATTGTTGTAGATTAACGGAATTTGGCCTCGTTGTAGATATCCGACTATAAGTCATAAAAAGATTATAAATCAAGAAAAGCAAATTGAGTAGAGAAATAGCATTTTATATATACACATATCAATTAAAGTTTTTATAATTAAAGTAATCCTTTAAATATGGGTCCAACGGACGTTAAAATGTTCATGGCAATAAAATGCTGAAAAGAAAATTAATGCTTAGGTATGTGGGAGCGTTGTAAGTAAGGAATGTCTCTGATGTATCCGCTCCTTTGGTCAGTAAGTAGTTTTGAGACAGCGAAGAAGGAAAAGAGAGGGAAGGGCGACGAGCATAGTAAGCCGCTTGACGTTGGTCAAAGGGAGATAATAATTGCTCTCGTCTCTCTCGAGTCAGTCTGGGTGTGTCTGTCTGGGTCGGTCTGTCTGTCTCGGCTTTTTATTTCGACTTTTTAGATCGCAGCAGATCATTTGGGAATTCACACTTGTATATGATTCCGGGCTTCTCATTGGCCGATAAATAAAATTCGCGTAGGCTCGCGAACTGGAATTTAATATTTAATTAATTTTTAGTTTTCAACCGGAACATCTGCATCGATCCGGCTGCGCACCGACTAGTTTTGGTCATTTGCTTTTTGGTCCTGAGAGTGCGAACATCCGGTCCCTCGCTTTTGCTCGGTCGATATCATCACAACATCACTAATCGTATTACCTTTGTTTGCCGCTACATCATTATTATTTGTAGTATGCCAAATAATTGAAAGTTAGCGTTTTTAATCGATGCTAGACACTGGTGTACGAATCCAAGTAAAAGCCTAAATGTCGAATGCTGTTTGTGTAGGAAGATACACCCTGTTTACTTCGAAAATGGTTTGATATTTCTCCCTAGACTTCCAATTGCTCTCTATCAGTTATCGATCCATAATAATTTAAGCTAATTAAATATCTGCCTTGCTTGACTGTTTAATTTTAAACTGACTCTACTATACTGTGCAGTCTATAAAATAAAAACAAACAATGCGTATGTGCGAAATTAAATGCATAAAATAGTGGCAATTTACTTCTCTCTCTCTTTATATATATATATATATTATATATATAATTAATGTCATACACATACTAAATATTTTATAGTCACTTCACGATAAAATATATTTCACCACAGAAGTCGGTATCTTGAAGTGTGTATAATGTTCGAGTGTGTGCTTGTGTGCGTTTCTGCCATTAGCTTAAAAGAAGCATTTCCATCTTTTACCAGAAACCTTATTGAAGATCTAATGGACCAGTAACCAGATACAAGCTGAAATAATTTTAAACAGGCCAGCCGCTTAATCGGAAACCTGTTATGAACACATGATTCCTTGACAGAACACTGTAAAAAGAGGCGCAAGTCGCACAAGAGAAAAAGGAAAACGGAAATTTTAGTTCTGGACGCCGACTTGGAAATGTGGTTTAACTTTTTTCTATTTGAAGAGATAAAACGAAAAACTCTGACAGTATCAAAGATTACAGTTTTATCTCATATGAACAAATGTTAATATGTAAGAGGCGACATGCGTGGTGTGAAAGGTATGTCTGTTTGTAGATGTTTTGGTGTGCCATTGTGTGCACTCTAATGAAGCAATGATTCACACATGAAAATCTAAATCCATAGATTAGCACACCATACTCATATTTGTATTGATCTTTCTTGCTAAATAGCTGCGTTTGTATCTATCTAATGTGCATTGTGGTGTGATGGATATCGGCTCTGAATAAGAAATCGGAGAGCCGAGTTCGAATTCCAGTTGAATTCGTTGCATTCACTTACGCGCAAATACCTCTAGGAAAGGTATTAATCCATCTATTCTCCCTCCAGATATGGATTAAATAGCAGGGCATATTAAGTTCTTTAGCCTTGATTGGAAACCGGTCTATCGCAGAAAGAAATGACAACCTCTTGCAGAAAAAATCTTCTGCCTAGTTCAAAAGAAACATAATCGCTCAAACGCGTATCACGTGTGGCACTTAACTGACTGACTGATCTAAGCGTAGCTTAGATGTGGTACAGGGCCGAATGTTTGGAGAGCCCAGTGATATTCGAACACACCACCTATTCGTAAAGGACCTAATAAGGTAAGCTTGCTAACTATTGCACAACATCGAAACTTTCTATCTAATCTATTTTTCTATGCGTATTCATATTCTTTAATATAAAATTTGAATTGCAAAATTTCTCTCCTTTTTCCTCTTTTATCACGTATATGATAAAATTCTCTAATGTCTTTTCATTTTTGTTCTCTGTGTCTTTACATATTCATCTTTGCTCTTCATTTTTTTCTCTTCACCTTCATACAAAATGGACGCCTTCATAA
The DNA here is from genome assembly GCA_037127315.1 of Ascarosepion bandense. Lineage (NCBI taxonomy): Eukaryota > Metazoa > Mollusca > Cephalopoda > Sepiida > Sepiidae > Ascarosepion > Ascarosepion bandense. The sequence continues at coordinate 132,371 of JBBBDQ010000840.1, forward strand.
TTTTCCAAGACACAATTTATCTCCTTGCTTTTCAAATTTACTTTACCTCATTCTCTATTCATGATGCATTCACCTTGTTTTTACCAGTTCTGAAATACCAGCCTGCTTTAACTCAGTTCACTTTCTCACTGCTAAATTCTACATTCAGCTGACGCCATTCATACTTGTTTCTATATCCTTTGTTTCAGCAAACCGAAGTGACGCCCAGTCACGACTCTTTGATTATTTGTCAGTCTTTACCTTATGTCTCATTTATTTAGCTTCCAATTTTTCAAAACACCTTCACTAAATTATTCCAACGATTTTCCCTCACGATTCCGCCATTTGTTAAGCTTTCTGTTTTTTAATACTGTAATCTAAGAACACTAGTTATTTTTGTTACTTAGATTACTATTGATGGCCTTGAAGATATTTACTAAGAGTAGTCAACGAACTGACACAAGTACATACATGTAGGGCACTCTGTGAGAATCGAATATATCACAGTAGTAATGGAATGTAGGTATGTAAAAATACCTTAATCAAGTGAAAATTAGCACAAGTTTACAATATCAGAGCATTTATTATTGAATTCAGATTAATTCCGGGAATTAGATTATTAAATGTCGTTCTATGGTAGGCGACTAAAGTAGTTCCCTTTAGTTTTATAAAAAGCCACAACAGTGGAACATCCTGTAAATATTGAACTCACAACGCTAATAATATTTCTTGTGATTAGTTAGTTACTGATTATTACTCTAAAGAAGGCGCCAAGTTTGATGTTTGTTAAATTTAGCACAGTTATGACAAGAGGCAATAATCGTGAGACACCAAGTATGGATCGAGATAAAGGCACTTGTTTTAATCTGTCAGGCTAACTTGCTCTCAGTCGTTCCGTAGCAGGCGTCATTATTGATTTTCTTGCAGATATCCCGGTATTGTACTAAAGGAAATGACGTAATAAGACGCATGCGTACATAATAGCGAGATGGAAGTACATAAGCAGAGAAAGAATCGTTTTCCTTAAGAAAAAAAGACCCCACCCCACCAAAAAAGGTATATTTAGATGGACTGGAACATGTGATACAACTAAAACACACACACAAACATATTTGTAGCTTTGATTTCGCGGAAATAGTTCTAAGAACCATTCCAAATTTTGATGGCTGATGAAGTCAATACAAAACGAATGTGTTCTCCCACATCAACTGCAGACAAGTAAGACGATTTTTAAATCAGATTTAGAGCAATGAATCTTTTTAACAATTTGTCTGAAAAAAAAAAGTGCTATTTGCTAAAACCTGCAACCATGTTTTCCGTCAATGACGTTGTCGATTCCACAGGAGTTAATGATCTTTTTAAAAGGTGCTCTTGTGCCTATTTTGTCGATATTCACTATATCGTCGACAATTCACCGAATAGAAAAAAAAATGACAGTCGTTTTTCTATTATTCTAACAACGTATTTTGTATATCTCCTGTATTGTTTTGTTGCTTTGCATACCCACGGGTCGTCTGGGAGACTGTCTGCCGTCATGTTTTCTTATCAGCTTCTTATGTTTATGAAAAAGTAACACAAAGAAAAATATCAGTACATATTTTGTGGGTTCAGTTAAAGTGATTCGGGAGAACAGAGATCAACGACAACAACGCGCATCGTAAAAATAACAAGAGATACTCAGTGAGATATAAAACCCAAACAATTTTATTAAAATAAAAAAGCATATTTTACTACTAGGAATGCACGGATTTGGTGGTTTGTATGCTCATAAAAAGGGACAATAAATCCCCGGACAAGTAACTTATTTTTTCTAATGGTAGTTGTGGAAAAAAGATAAAGTTTATAATCAACATCATTCAAATAATATGAGATCAGCAGAACAATGAGAGCATATACCAAGCAATGCAAATACCAAGTAAAAGGAAATGAAAAAAGTTTTAGTGGGGTCGAACCTAGTTAAAAGGGTATATATAAGAAAAATTAAGGCAGACACGTTATTTCATTGTAAATCCATGAAATAACGTGTCTGTCTTAAGTTTTCTTATATTTGCTCTATATGTATTTATATACATATATATTTAGAGTACTCTTAGAGAGTTATCTTGCCACTATATGTACAGGATATTCCTTTGGATTCTTCTATACCCACACCGCATGCTGATTTATATATCTAAACTTATTTATAAATGGAACTTTGTCTGTGTGTGTGTCCGTTATCTATAGACTCCGAAACGGCTGAACCGATTTTCTAGAAAATTTACACAGTTGTACTATAAGCGTATGCGAGTGTTCTTAGCTAGGTTTTGTGTCGAGGTACCCCCGATAAATATCGATAATCGAAAAAATCGGGTTATAGAAGGAGTGATCCGATTTTAATCAAATTTGATACACTCATAGACAAAGACATAAGAAACGATATTCAGAAATTTCAAGGTTGCAGTTCTTAATATATATATATATATATACAAAAGGCAAGATGTTTGTGTGTGTGTCTGTTTATCTGCCTGTATGTCTGTATTTTTTCAGCCCTTTTATTTTAGTTTTTACTTCGGGTTTGGCTATAAGTAGGTATAATTGTAGTTCTTAGTCTTAGCCATGATAACATTTACTCAGGAGTTATTTGGCCTTCAAAATTCAGTTTACGACGAAAAAAAAACTTATTTGATATCGAAACCAGAAAATTAAAATTTGACTTACATCCATTCATTTTTCTTTCAGTCTACGGTTTCATTTTAACTGGAAACAATTATTGCTTTTTCGTGCCAACGTCCAAAGAGTCTGAGCTCCAGGACCATGGATTAGTTTTAAAGTTTTCATTACACCCGAGCAACGCCAGGCTATGCTGCTAGTATATATATATATATATATATATATATATTTTGATGAGAGTTTTCGAAGTTCGTGACATAATCAATTCGTACCTTTAGAGTTCAGAATTTTCAACGTAGAGCGTTGTTTTGAGAGCAGTATATAAAACAATGGCAACCTACTGCAGGATAATCTTCTGCACAGTCAGTTATGTTTCTTTCGAGACATGATCGCCCACAGCCTGTATCACGTATGGCACTTGACTGACTTGTTGTCTCTCTCGTGGAAATGACTATTTTGTTCCAATAGTCGGCATGAAAATGTGACTTAATTTTCTCGTGAAAACGATAATTTGGTTCTCAAACTTCGCTGAGAAGTTTTCGCTTGGTTGGTCTTTTAGATGTTTTGAAATATACCTCTCACTCCATGGCTTCACTTCTTCCACTCCTGTTGATTATCGTATTGCAGGGATTTTTATAGCCAAAGATAGGCTCTGATTTACTTGTGATATTCTTTTCCATTTCTTCGCCCTCAGTTGACCCGTCCACTTCTTGGTTAAAGAGCGTTGCACGAAGGGTGGCAAGGTTTAGGCTTCAGCAACTATTTTATTACTTTCACGCTTTCTCTCAAACTACCGAAATGTACTCTTAGTGAAAAACAATTTTTAACATGTTATCTGTTGTTATGCCATATGAGTTGAAAATTTTATTTAACAAATTCTTGCAACTTTTTGTCGTTCTTCTGTATCTCTGACTAGTATGTATGTAGTGATTACCCCCCCCCCCCCCACCAACTCTGCATCAGTCTTTCCTGATCTACACGCATCAACATTCGATGTGAAACGAAATGTCGTGATTTTGTTTATATCTCGGTGTTTATTCACACCATCCTTAGAATATCAAGAAGGGAAATGATATTTTCTCTCACTAAGCAAACACGAAAAAAAAGAAAAAAAAAAGAAAAAAAAGGAAAAAAAGGAAGAAAACTGGAACAAATAAAATCAATCGGATTAAATGTCGCAGTAAAGCAGTGGATAGAATTAATAAACAAAGTTTTTTAAATGTGGGAATAGACAAGTGTTTAGAAGATAAGACAGACAAGAGACACAAAACTGAGGAGAAAACACATCGTATTACATAATAGTCGGTTTGTTACACAGTAATTGAATATCTTAGCTGAAAGGAAAATACATTTTATGTGTTATTCTCTTTCTCTTATCAACTCTCAGTTATCTCTCTCTTTCTTTCTTTCTCTGTATATACATATATATGTACGTATGAATGTATGTATGTAGGTAGGCAGATATCGAATATCTAATATGGAGAAAGAAAAATATAAATTGATATTAGAATAGACATTGATACAGTACATACACACACACATATATGGACACACATGCATGCACACATTTATATCTATAAATTACTTCAAACGTTATTATAGTGGATACTCGTATTTAAAATAGACGACCTACTTTATTTTAATTTGAAGCAGTGTGTATTACGTATATCGGCTTTTGCATTTCGAGAAATCAAAATAAAGAAAATGTGCTCTCGAATAGAAACTAAATCTACGTCCTCCACTGTATTAGGAAACACCATTTTATTAGGCATTTTTACCGCTCCGATACGAATATATATATATATATATATACTGTTAAAATTACATTTTTAACTTATAACTTTTAGTAGTTTTTCCTATACATATTAAGACAGTATACGTGGATTATCATCAGTATGCTATATATATATATATATATATATATATATATATATATAGTGCGATATTGTCGCCATTTGATATTTTTAATTTCGCGCATGTTCGTTTGTTTTTGATTTTGTCGACTGCACAAAATAGCAAGGTCAGTTGGCCACCGTCTCTGAAAAAAAGAAAAAAAATCACCATAATGCAATTCACACTTACAGAAATATGGAAAGGTTATGCTCTACTGCTTGGCATTCATTCCAGAAGATTACGAAGGGCTTCAGACTCAACACGGAGGCCTAAATCAAGTGCCTTGAGAAGGTAGTGTTGCTACCAGAGAATGGCTGCTGGAAGGCCCTGTGTCTGACAACAGAATTCTGCACCATACCACATAAGCAGGAAAACCCAGTCACGGCTGTCAGACAATGTCTGCGACTACACCACCCTAGCCACATAACTCCCCAAACTGCATACGCCTTGATTATTATGTGTTGGTTGCAGTTGAGCGAGAGACCAACAAAACATCTTGTGACATCAAAGATGAACTTGAAGTAAGGATTATGACAGCATTCATCAACTTAAACAAAGAAACCATTTAGAAGAGATACAGGAGATTCCGATGTCGTCTGGAGACCGTGGTTGAAGTAAATGGTGATTGTACTGAATAAATGTACTGTTTAGTATTTCAAGAGATTTTTGTGTTATTTTGGTAAAAATATCTTAAGATGAGATGTTAGTGTTATTTTTATTTTTGCGTAATTTAGACACCAATTTATTCATCCGACACACACACACACACACACACACACACATATATATATATATTACAACTATTGCATTTCATCAAGAAACAGTCAACCAGGTTATTTCTTGAAGATGGCTGTTTAAAGAATATCTCATTTTGTAATGCCCAGTATCAAGAAATGGAGTATTAATAAAAATAAATAATATCTTTTCTCTGCTTTTAGCCATTTTACAGTCAAGTTTCCTGAAGAGTGGGTGTAATTTTGCGAATTATTAGAGAAAAATGAATCGTTCATTCAACAATGAATTAGAACACTCTCAGCTACTGGGCGTGTATAATGATAATATACACCCTAAAAAGTCTTCTACCGAGCGCCCGTAGCTCAGAGGTAGAATCGCCGACTGACGCCAATTCAGTCGGGTTTCAATCCTGGGTAAAAAGTATTCAGCTGTCTATCCATACTGATGAGCTGTGATACAGCGAACCAGATCTGTCTGCGGATGACTATATATATATATATATATATATATATATATTAGTCATTTAATATGAACGAAGATCTAGCCCAACAATGAAAATGGGCAGTTGGAGAAAGCGTGATAGAAAAATAAGAATATGTATATATGTGTGGGTGGAAAAAGTGGAACTTAGAAATAATATAGAAAAGAAAACAGACCTAGGAGAGAGAGAGAGAGAGAGAGAGAGAGAGAAAGCGAAATATGATAAAGAAAGAGAAAAGAAAAGAGAGAAAATAAGTGCAAAATAAAGAAAAAGGGAGGACAGAAAGTGATCGAGAAAGAGAGACAGAAAAATAAATATGTATATGGAGAGAGATAGGCAGAACCTAAGAAAGAGATAGAAAGTGATGGATTGTAAGGTGAAGGAAATGCTGGGTAGAGACAAATAGGAAGAAAAATATAGAAAGAGTTGGAGAGAAAAAGAGAGAAAGGCAAGAAACTGAAGATGAGACCGTGATAAGCGACAGATGGGTGATAGAACGAGAGAGAGAGAGAGATGCTATAAAAGGAGGGGTAAAAGAAAGACAGCAAGAAAAAAAAAACAGAAAGAAATATATCTTTAGAAAAGAGAAAGGAAATGTAAAAATAGAAGACAGAAGGGTTAAGCCAAAGTTCTCATTCCTTGGAAAACGAATCGATGTTCAAACACGTTGACATTTGTTACTGGTTGTCATGCGGTGAATAAAAGATTGTTAAACGCAACCACATGGGAACTGTTGTGGCCTCGAGAGATCGTGAGGGGCGAAGACACAGACGAATCTTTCTTTGTTATAGCGTTTATTGAAGTAATAGTTTAGTTATTGGGTTCCCTAAGCCATTGTGTTCAGATGAATATATCGTATTTTGCTCTTGTTTTCGCTCTTTCTCTCCCACCCTCTCTCACACTCGAACAATTACCGATATCTCGCCGAATGCACAAACATTCCCACACACGCTCTTTCACGAACACGCAATGATACGAACTAATATGTACAATAAGTTCTGACAAAGATTGTTCCAAAAAAAATATGAATACTTCATTGATCCATAATCCATCTCATAGTTGTATCACTTCGTTTTCATACTGAGATGAAGAGTTTAAAAGTCTGAGTTGCTGTCAGCTTATGCGTACACCTCGATAATTAGATTAAAAGTTTTTACTTCCATTATTCACACTGAAGAATGTTATGCAGTTCCAAACGAAGAAAACTATAAAACTGACAAAAGAAAATACTAGAGACAACGTAATAAATATGTGAAAAAGACAATATAATAAAAAAATATAGACTGGGATGTAATAGAAACATATAAGTGTACTATAGTAATGCTAGATAAACTAAGAACACTATTTAATCTATGAGACTGAGGGCATACATCTTTGCTTTTATCGGTTGTTATAGAGATGTGTAATGTTCTCATTTATTTCTCTTAACGTCATCTCACTTCAGGGCCTAGATGATCATAACTCCCCGCTGTTTCCTTTTATCTATCATCTGTGAATTGTTATTTCTTGAGGGGAGATACTGGCCTTGTTATCCGTTTCATGGTATTTGAATTCAAAGCAAGCCATCTCCTTGACTCAAGACTAGAGAGCCTGAAGCTGTAGGGAGATAGTTAATTTTTATTTAATTCGGCCTTGTGCCATACATAACTGAACTACCTACAGCTTACAAGTTTTATCTAGAAGTATCATCAGAAGGTTGTTTGTCGGCAGGTTGGAATGTGTGGAATTGTGTGGAATAGTATAAGAATAAAAATATACATTTTTCATGTTAAAATAGAAATTTATTAAAAGGACAGAATAACAAGAATTAGTAGAAATTAATGTTCATTGAGAAAGTTGAGGGTATCAAGAGTTCGTACAAATGTTCGTAGTAGTAATTTTTTGAAAGAGTATATGCGTACATACATATTTATGTGTGAGCATTCGTTTGGTATGAATGTCTTTGAATGGAGAAGAAGAAGCAAAACAAAATCAGGACACGAGAAAGAAGAAGGAGGACAGTGTGCGAAGCAACCTATTTCCTGGTCGTAGTTGAAGTTTTTCCCGTTACAGTTTAGTCGTTTCGTATTGCTGCTCCCATCTGACTAACTTGACCGGTCACAGAATGTCTTTAAGTAGTTATATCTGGTCATGTGACCGGCTCCCAGAGGCATTTTCTTCTTTAGGATTGAAAAACGTTTGACTGACGTCATTGTTTATTTTTTATTTCGTATCCAGTCAGAATCCAGAACTTATGAAATTTGCCATGGTTTGGGTTTTTCCAAAATGTTTTTAGTCGTTTGAATCCACTTTTGCGGGTGTGCAATTTTACTTTGTATATTTTAGTTGGATTTTTCCAAAATGCTTTTAATTCTTAATTTCTTATGCACCACAAGCCCAGTCTACCCAGTTAATTAATCCATAGGAGTGCAAAGAAGAGATATATTCATGTTTTCTCCAAGAGCATTGATGAAAATGGAAACAACTGAGGAGGGATGGAATTTGAACTCGGTTTCCCGATTACGCTTTGCACACCAATAAGAGTCCCGTCCCCACCATACATCTGTTTACAGGTTCTTTTTTCTTCTATGTGCTGCGACGACTGTTCAATTTTGTATAAAAATTTTTGTTAAAGATAAATAATTCAGGTTGATAAATAAATCCATTACCTTGGAAAATTACTTTGTTTACGTTTGGATACGAAACTAAGTAGATATGAAAAACAATTTCGAGGAATTTAATACGAGGAGAATTTTGATGAAAGGCATGCTTCAAATTTGAAGCGGTGAGGCTGTTCCATAGACGAAACAGTTATAAACAAGTCGGATCTAGCGACAGTTTCTCTCTTCCAAGAGAGGCAGAGTTTCAAATCCTGCAAAAGAGCGCATATCTTTTTTTATTTTAATAAAATTTCTCGAATATTCAGGCCGGTAGACGAAAATAAATAAATATACTGTTTAATATTTTAATAAATAAATGGAGCTTTTGCTCAAATATGAGAATCCAGCATACATAACGCTTAAAGTGATGAAAAATCTGTCGGATTGATAAACGATTCCATTACTTTAGAAAATTTGTCTTTTTCATATAAATATATACAACACAACATCAATGAATGAACGTCGCCTAAAAGTACTTTCCTAACATGAAGAATACATGGCCCATTATAACTTTGTATTCGTTAAAATAACACTGTTTTCAAACTTTTGTTCAAAACTATTACCCTTGTAAACTTTACACATATTCAGTAAATAGCAATTTTGAATTAAAGCATGGTTTTTCAGAGTTTTAGTAACCTGGTTGATAATACGAAAGTTGGGAAATTCGGTAAAATTCCTAAAACTCAAAGACACAACGTCTGGCAGTCTACTATCAGATTATAATTATACTTGTTCCTTTGTGCGTACGTTACACCCTGCCATTACCTCAGATCAATAATGAAACATTGTTTCGATTGCGAGGAAAGATATACCAGAAGCGTTGTTTGGCTTGTGTGAGTGTGAGTGTGTGAGAGAGAGAGAGAGAGAGAGAGAGAGAGGCGATAATGCTTTAATGTCTTTTCCAGTGAAATGGAAAACCTTGGCAATTTTGAATCCTTCTTGTACTCTTCTTTAAATAATTACCTACATTCAAACTTATGATTGTTATTGCAATATTTTGTTAAAATTGTTAAACTCAAATACTTTACGACGCGGTAGCGAACAGTACACAAGTATTTTAAAGTTTCCCAACTGGCAAGGAACATATTCATTAATTAAATTAAGAATTATTATTCATCAGAAAATTAAAATAGACAAACCGTGATTGTTTTCACTAGCAGTACAGTCAGTCATTTAAGTGCTATACGTGATACACGCTTTGGGCGATCATGTCTTGAAAGAGACATGACTGACTGGGCAGAAGATTAACGCGCAATAGGTTGCCATTGCTTTCTGCAGTAGACTAGTTGCCAGCCAAGGCTATAGAATCTAATCTGTTCTATTATTTAACCCTTAAATGGAGGCCAAAGACGGATTAATACCTTTCTCAAGGGTATTTTTGCGTAAGTGAATGTCATGAATTCAACTGGAATTCAAACTCGGCTCCCCGATTAGTCGTTCCGAGTCTATATCCACTGCACCACAACGCACATCCAAACAGTACAGGTAATGCATATGTGAAATTACCTGAACATTAACACATATTGCCAGGAAACACTTTCTTAATAAAAAAAACAAAACATGATGACAAATGTATAATGGCTCATAATGTGTGACAGTGTAGATGTCCTGTGTTCAAGAGAATGTCCTTCTTCTTTGAGTGCTGTGTCCCTTCAGGACATAGGCGATCATGGACTTCCACATGCCCATGTCCCTTGTCGCTCTTAATATCTTTCCTCTTGGTATCTCTCCCAAACCCCGTTTCGCCATTATTTACTCAAGCCCATCATATATGTCTCGAGCATTTCAGCAGAATAGATATATTTCAATACGTTTATGAAATGATATGAGGTCAACCTTATAAATATATAACCATTCAATACTAATAACAAAAAATAGATATCTAGGGCAATGGCGTCTTAGTGCTCGCAAAGTACTACCCTTGAGTCCAGACACAACTACTCAAGTGTAACTTTCACTTTTTTAAGCAATTTACAAAGTCCTGATTTTGGATCACCATCAAGTATCTTGCATAATTCTCCTTAATCTTGAATACGGGAAACTTATATCATGTAAAACATCAATTCACCTACGATCATCGAGGTTAAACAACATCGAACCTGGTCAGTAACTAGATTGATGGCCACTTGAAAATACCAGGTACTGTAAACTTGGATGTGTGGGTGGTGTAACTGCTCGGAATGGGAAATCGGATGGCCGAGTTCTAATCCCAGTCAGATTCGTTATATTCAATTACGTGCAAATAGCCTGAGGAAAGGTATGACTTCTCCCAACAACTATGGGTTAATTAAAAAGATTTGTATCAATAAATTAGTATTAGTTTCTCAAAATTCTCGTAATCTAAAAATATTTTCTGGCTGTAAATAACCTGAAAAAGGTTAATAAACTGTAGGAAACAAATCAATCAATCAGTCAAATTGACCACAGGGTTTCAAACATAAGATCAAAGTTCACTTCCAAACGTGATTTTAGCTTTAGAAAAAAAAACAAAAAACAAAAAAACAAACAAAAAACAAAAACAAAAAACAAAACAAAAAACAAAAAAACAAAAATGTCAAGTTGTGGCGATAGCTAGATCTTTAATGTAAGATTGGTGAAACATCAGAGTGTTGGGTAACCGTTTTCAAAATTTATCCATGAAACATCGCTAGCCTACCCGCTTGGTTATTGGGACGGTTATACAGTATACAAAGTAATCCGGTTCTGTCTCACTGCTGACTGAGTAATCCCACCAAGTGTATCAGCCCACGCACGATCAGTAATGCGCTTTCTCATAAGTTACATGTCTCTAGATATTCAAGACATCTGAATACAGTCCGCTACTATAAACCTTCCTTCATACAGGAGAATAGACAATGCATAATGCATATAACACCTTGTTCAAGAGAGTATGCACTCTATGACGTACACAGACGCCGTGTTTCCTAGAGAATGAATAATTTATATCGTACATGTGCAACAGAAGACGCAGGGCGTTAGATACATATATCTGAAAGAAATTATCAAAAAGAAGAAAATGTAAAGTATCGAAGACTGTTAAGTTTATATATATATATATATATATATATATATATATATATATATATATAACAGTCTTTAATATAAATATATATATCATCACATACAAGCCTGTTTCTCAGCTCCCCATTGTGGCTAGACACTCGGTCTCTCATAGCCGGGATCGAAACAACCGATTTGCATCAGTCAGAGATTCTACTATTAAGCTATCGATGAACAGCTGAAGGAGGAGATTTTAACGTGTTATATACCTTCGGTATATACACACACCAGCAGTCAAGAGAACTCAATTCATGACAGAGGAGTAATGCGTAAATCGTTGAAGCGGCTATTGTTTTTTAAAATTTTCCCCTTTAGAGAGTACAGTCGGATAATGTGAGCATTATATATATATATATATTATAGATGAGGTCTGATACAAATATTTAAACTGCTGCTATAAAATGAAAACTGCAATACATATCAATTCAACATTTGATTTCCTTCGAAGTAATCCCCTTCTTAAGACTTTACCCAGCGTTGTCTCATTAGTCGAAGCATTACTGGAATTCCTTTTTTGGTGATAGCAAGCAGCTCTTTTATCACATTCTCTTAGATTTTCTCGGCATCTTGAAATCGTGTTCCTTTCAAGTGTGATTTGATTTTTTTTTTAATCATGTCACCTCAAGCAAGGCATTCCACTGCCACAGGGTGATAGACGAGTTAGGCTGTACATAGGGGGAGAGTTGGAGAGAATGGGAGGGTTAGTGTGTTAGGAGGTGTCTATTGACCTTACATTTAAACTCCTGGAGGTTATAGCCGTCGGGGAAGCAAGCATGCGGAAGGGAATTCCATAGGCGGGAAGTGCGAGAAAAGAAGCTGTTGGAGTAGAAATTGCGGTTACATTTCATCGGTTTCACTGTAAAAGGGTCGGACCTAGTTGCCAATCTAGTATCTCGTGCAAACTCACACCCAGGGGGCATCAGAGATTTAAGTTCATCAGAGCAGAAGTCATGAAAGTATTTATAGAAGAGGCACAGGGAAGCCACGTCACGCCGGTGGGAGAGTGACTGCAGGCGGTCAGCTAAGTCGGTATCAATCACGTTACAGATTCTTCGCTGTATTTTGTCAAGAAGCCCGAGGAGAATAGTAGGGGCACCCGACCAGGTGTGGCAACAGTATTCAAAACACGGGCGGATGGTAGATTTGTATATGTGCAGGATAGATTCAGGCGGAAAGAATTTCCGGGCCCTGCACAGAGAGCCAACTTTCATAGCAGCGGATTTAGCAATGGATTCGACGTAGTCATTCCACTTGAGGTCCGCTGAGAGTGTCAGGCCAAGCAGGCGTAGTGTTTTACTCTCTGGGCGGCATGCCTGTTTCATGCTAATGGGAGGGAGGTGCGGTCGTCTGTGGTGGTTAATTGACAGTAGCTTCGTTTTGGAAGAATTGAATTTTACGAGCCATTTCCTACCCCAATCCACCACGGATTGGAGGTTCTTTTCAAGCTCAGTCGCGAGGTTCGCCTTATCATCAACACCAGATTTTTGATCGAGGCAAGCGTATACTGTGGTATCATCGGCATACATACCTACTTGTGATCTTATGGCATCGGGGAGATCATTGATGTAGATTAGAAAGAGCGTAGGACCTAGGATAGAGCCTTGGGGCACACCCGCGTTTGTAGGGTAGTTCTGGGACGCATGTCCGTTTAAAACCACCTTCAGTGTGCGGTTGGAGAGGAATGACTGGATTAAGTCCAACAAAAGTCCAGTAATGCCGTAGCTTCGCACTTTCCGTAGAAGACCGGCATGCCATACTCTGTCGAATGCTTTAGAGATATCCAGGGCGACAGTTCGGGCTTCACCATTCTTGTCGAGAGCCTGGTATATATACTCGGTAATGGTCGTTAGCATATCAACAGTAGACCTGGTGAAGCGGAAGCCATACTGTTTGTCCGATAGAAGCCCGTGGGCCGTGAAATGCTGAACGACCTCGGCATTGATAATGACTTCGAACACTTTGCCGAAGATTGGAAGAAGGCTGATAGGGCGGTAATTTGCGGGGTCCGAGGGTTCATCAGTGTTCTTGAATATTGGAACCATAGAAGAAGACTTCCAACAGGCAGGAAAGCAGGAGGAGGAAGATAGGCAGACGTTGTAGAGCTTAGAAAGGACAGAGGAGAGTTTAGGGGCACAACTCTTCTAGATTATGATTGGGATTCGGTCCCCACCACTCGCTTTGTGAGGGTCAAGTTTTGATATTATGCTAGAAATCAGCGACGGCGTGATGTGGACGTCATTCAATTGAGCCTCAGTTCTAGATGGAAAATCGGGAAATCCAGACGAATACAGACACGAATTGGTCGAGAATCTATGGGCAAAGCATTCAGCCTTGTCCGCTGAGGATGTGAGGGCCCCAAACTCGTTGATTAGTGGGGGTATTGAGGACTTACTCTTGTTGAGCACGCTTTTACAGAGGCGCCAGAAGTCTTTGGCTCCGAACTTAGAGGATGCTATGCGCTGCTTCATTCTGGCAGCAAACAGCATCTTAGCTTCGTTAAGTATCTTTTTACACTTATTACGAGCTGAGGCGAAAAGGCGCCTGTTTTGGTCCGACGCGTGGCTACGATAAAGCCGGAAGAAGTGATTCCGGTGGGCAATGGCGGCCGAGCAATCGGGCGAGAACCAGGGAGACGAATGGGATTTAAGCTGAAATTTCCTGGCAGGGATGAAAGGATCGATGCCATCCTTAACCCAGGTGGAGACCTCTGATGCACAGTCTTCGACGGGAAGACTAAAAACATTGTTTCAAGGGACGTTGCAGAGAAAGTCACGAAACGAATCCCAGTCTGCTCTTTGATAGCAGTAAGATATTCTGCTGGTCTATGTTTCTTGGGTAGGGGTGGAGGGGAACGAGATGTTGACAGAAACTACGGCGTGGTCAGAATTTCCGAGAGGGCAGAGCTGTCTGGTGGTGCAAGAATTTTGGGTGGAAGTGAAGTAGAGGTCTACTAGCGAGTTCCTTCCGTTAGGGCTATTGGAGAAATGCGTGGGGAAGGTCCAGCACTTGCGTAAGGGATTGGGAGATTGAGAAATTAAAGGTGTGGACACCAGCAGTGTCGGTTTCAGAGTTTTCGAGCCACTTAGTGTGGTGGGCGTTAAAGTTTTGAAGAAGAAACAGTCACAAAGGCAAGAATCTAAAGAAAATGATTGTTATTGGACCCAAAACTGCTGCACAAACCATGCTGACAGAACGTTTATGTAGTGAAACGACCACAATCTGCAGACTTTTATTATAAGCATAAAACGGAAATAATCGAGAACTTTATAGCTTAATGTGTATACGTGACAGAGTTCAAGGTCAATCTGTGCTAAACGGATTCACTGCGCATTTTACTTCCGTTATCGTAGCAACAATTTTGATAAAATATAGCTTTAAGATATATTTATGGGTTAAAGTGCATAATATCAGAGACATATACTGTTAAATATAAGAGACAATGAATGTCTATTATGTTTAATCATGAGCCGTTCTAAACGTCGTATTTTGACTTTAATTTCAGTTGAAAATAAAGACAAAAATTTTCCAACATTTGGATAATTTTTTATTAATTTGGTTCTAAGCTTTCGGCTCATGTGAGCCATCTTCAGAGAGGTCACCAAGACGGTAACAAAATAACATCCACCATCACCGACGATTTTATTTTGTGTTGACATAAAACTCCGCTAGGCAACGGCAATAGTTACCAAAAATAACAAACGCAGTTCGCAAATTTGCAGTGCGGTTCTATCATGTTTCAATCCGGTCATAACACATTACATTGCATTTGAATACATGGTTCTATTGTCATTTCGCGCTATCACGCGGTGTGACGTCATAGAACCTTGTTAGTTTCCTTAAAATGTCATCTTTTAAACAGAAATTCTCTTTTATATACCGTATTCTATCAGGACGTAAACAATCAGGGTTCTCTACAACTTTCTGTTCCTTGTAGCTCTTAATAAATTTTGTCTTTATGTACTTTCTTGTAATCCCTGTTACATCATCCATTTACTCAAGCTAGTTATGTGTTGTTTTTCTATCCCTCTAACCTTCAACTTGTCCTGTGAGTATCAGATTTTCCAAGCCCTCTCCCCTCATTATTTGCCAAAAAAACTTCAATTGTTTATTCCTGATATTAAGTTTCGTTTTTGCTTACATTTTTTCTGAAACTGCGTCGTTGCTCATATGTTCGGTCTATAGCATTCTCAGCATCTTTCTATAGAACCGCATTTCTGTTGCTTCAAGATTGTTCTTCATCTTTGAGGAGATTGCCCTGAACTCACAACCATATAGGAACGCAAAGATCACGTAACAATTTAGTACTCTTTTCCTTGTTTCTAGCAAAGATTTCCTATTTTCTATTTAGTAGTATCTTACTTTTTGTAATGCATTTTGTGCCATCCCATTACGCTTCGGATTTCAGTGTCACATTTTTCGTCTTTTGTTATAACACTTCCTAGATATTTAAACTTCCGCACTTGTTTGATTTGATATACCCGATTTGCGATTCGCACTTTGGGATTATCCTTTTGCTAACAACCATGCACATTCTGGTTTCTTTCGGCTTATGTTTAGTCCTTCCTTTTCAATTTCCTTCACTACATAAAACATTTGAAATGCTTATTCAGATATTTAAGTAATATTTTCGCAAAGTGCCTTTCTTCTTCGCTGTTCTTTTCCTGTTTTCAGCTTAGATTTAAGAAGCAAGGCGAGGCTGGCTGAAAAATGGCAAAAATGTCATTGGCCAATTCAAAACTCTATTCAGTCAGGAAAAGAAAGAAAGACACTCATAAGATTTCTCCTGTTTTCTGTCAAATAATATTTCCCACTTCGAAAGGGCCTTGGCAAAGATGGAAGGAAAAACGACGAGTGCAACAAAAGGCAGATAGGAGAAGAGGCTGTATCGGAAAATGCAAGAATTTAATACTGAATGCTGGCAACAAAAGACAATGAATTTCGTAAGATATCTGTTTTTTTTTTGTTTATGTTTTTGCAGGAGAGCATCAGATTGAATATTATTTGCCATCTTGCAGCTTTATGAACATTAAAAACAAATCTTTCCCTATCTCTTACTCTATTTTCGACTATGTATTTTCTATTTATCTATTTCAGTCTTTGCGATATCTCTCTATTTCAGACTGCATTTCAATTTATCTGTTTTAAGCCTATGCGTTATCTATCTATTTATCTATTTCAGACTGCATCATCTATTTATGTATTTCAGTTTATGCTTTATCTATGAATTTATTTGTCTATTTCAGATTTCATTATCTCTTTATCTATTTCATTTTATGCTTTATCTATGAATTTATTTGTCTATTTCAGATTTCATTATCTCTTTATCTATTTCATTTTATGCTTTATCTATCTGTTTATTTCAATCTGCATTATCTATTTCAGTCTGTTCTATCTATCTATCTATCTATCTATCTATCATTTCTGATACTATTAATTGTTATTCAGGATCAGATAGCCACGTAAATAATCTAAATTCTGTAGGAATTGAATAAACAAATATTTTCTAGCCATGACCTTTTTATAACTTCATCTTCAATAATGATGAAGGCAATAATGATCATGACGATGATAGCAAAAGCAAGAAGAAGAACAAGAAATATCATTTTAACACATTTTACATTTCCTGCCCTAAAGTTGAAATATATATAACATTTGACCTTTTCAAAGAAGATCCCCCCAACAGATCCCTATTTTCTTCACTGGAATTAAATATCGTCATTTATACGGCTCGGGTGGGAAGAGTGACCTTCAAAATCTGTTTGCTTTCTCTACGTTGTTTTGGACTCAACGATTCCTGTGGTGTTAAAGGAATTAAAGGAATAACCACTTTTTATCTGGTTTTGAACAAATATTTTTCTGCTTAATTGTGCTAAGAACGTAATTATAAATATAAAAATGAATTTATTTGTTCGTAATTCGACGTTTAACTAATAAATTCATTAAAATGGAATTAAAAATGATAGGAAATTTCAAGCAATAAAGCGAACAAATAGATCAAGTAGAAACTTAGTCATCTCGTTTTACCAAACCGATCATCTTAAAGTCAGTAAAAATTAACATAATTAAAAAAACTGTTTTTGTTCTGCCTCGTTTGAGAAAATAATATAATATGATTAGCAGTAGCATTTCTGTGAGAAACGAAGAAGAATTTTATTTAACTCTACATATTTAAAAAAGTAACAGTTTTTTTGTTTTTATCATCACGTGTTGTTTGATAGATTATAGGAAAATAGGTTTTTCAAGTTCAGTAGTTATTATCACTCATTCCAGTACTGATGGGAGATTTCCTTCCCAATTTTTATTTGAAGCAGTGTGAAATCTTGATTAATCACCATTTTCTATTCGAGTTACATGTGCCATTCATTTTAGTTGTTAATGCTGTTGGTAATTTCTTAAGTATTGTGGTTTCTGTTATTTTGTATAGTTCTTTCTTTGTGAACCTGTAGTATCACTCCACAATGTTTAAAGAAGAATTATCTCTGCCAAGACCATCAAGTTTCATTCGTCCAAAGCCATTTTTAACCACAGATCTTAGGAAGCGGCTGCATACAGCTGGCAGGTCACATATTTCTGAACAGGTTTAGCGTCATGCATGGCATCCATATCATAGTCTTGGTATGACTGGCCTATTTTAATTTTAAAAGTTTTGCGCGAAACCACCTCTGCGCCGAGGAATTTGAATTATTTACTAATCCTCCATTTTATTTTTGAATCCTATTTTTTGACATAATTTAATTGTTTTTTCATAAAATAGGTATTTGCTTCATATGGCACAAGATCATAGGAATAGAACAGCTAATGCAAATCGAACTAATTATTCGGTAGTAATAGTAATTTTCTAAGTGTAACTTACATGCAACACAAGGCCGAAAGTATAAAGCACATAGTGAGGATCGAACTCACTACTCAGTTGTAATTGATCTACGCGAGACAAACTTGCTAACCATTACACCAAGTAAGCTGGTTTAGTATTAATAACCTATAAGACCAACTTACCAAGCATTAAATTATGACAAGTAACCAACGACACATTTTGGACGCTTCTTCTTGTATCGAATAAAAATTATTGTCGTAAATTAATTTACGAAGATTACTGATACAAGAGTTAAATAGAACGACCAAATCAACAACTTAAAAAACTATAAAAGTAAACGTTAATCAAATTAAAAATAGCGCATCTGTCTTGTCTAACTAATTATAGCTAAAAGAAAAAAAAGTGAAGTTAAAAAGAAAGAGAAAGAAAAAGAAATTAGGATAAAAATAATCATTTTCGTTTTTTTTACCTGCGAATTTTAATTGGCGGGAAAATTTAGACGGCAACCACGAAAGTGAAAATGAAAATAGCACAGGGAATAGAACATACTGAAGTATGTCTATATCAGTTTGTCAATAGTGAAAACTCGTGTTTGATATTACAGGTAAGGTGTCACATCGTAATGGCAGAAGCAACAGAATTAACAATAAAAAAAGTAACAGTTGGTAAATAAAAGTATTATCAGTATGGAGATAAGAATAAATAAAATATTTTTTAGCAGCCTTATAGAGAAGTTGGAAACCTTTCAAGAAACTGATCTAACTTGAGCTGTTGCAGGAGAAAATAAATTTTAATGAAAATCGTCTGTTGTGCTGGGTTTAGTTAAAGTGGGTGTCATATACATGGAGTTTCGCTCAATTTTCTTGTGTGAACAAATTTTTCTTTTTCTCTATCTCAATTCTGTTAGTCTATCGTTGTTTTCCTTTCCATTTTACAATTTTTGTTTCCACTCTTGATTTTACAAATACCCGCTTTTTGTGACTGTTTTATTCTTTTTCTCATATGACAAACTTTAAATTTCTTCCCTGTTTTCTTCCATAATTGGTCTTTTTTTCTTTCATTTTTTCTTGTTGTGACAATGCAGTTCTTTTATTAATTCTGTTTTTTATGGAATAATTTACTATCCGTTCATTTTATATTTGCCCACGTTTTCTTCTTTCTTTCTTTTTTCCCGCTACCAGTTTGCTGGTTATTTCAGTTGAATCCTATCAATACTTCTCTCCACATTCCATTCCTCACCCAACAACCCGTGTTCTTTTGCGCGCCCAACGCTAACATTTTTTCATTTCTAGTTCTCACCTTTCAGCCCAAGCCGACACGAGAGAATCTTCACAGTATGTAGAATATTAGCGAACGTAAGAACGAAGACTTAAAAGTTTGCTGCCAATGTTACATTAATCGTTGGAAACTTCAGTGTTATAAGACAGCAACTTGTTAGAATTGTTAACAAGTAAAAAGGCGGGAAAAACTGATATTTGTGTGTCTGACTAGAAAAGACAACGAAGCATCACGTTTCGTAGAATAATAGAAATGCAACGTTTACCAAGTATGGCCTTGTTCTAGACTGAATTAAGCTGTGTAAATATCAATGTTAAAAGGTTTACTGTAAGTCGGTAGGAATCAAAATGGTTTTCTTATGTTTCGCGCTAGTGTAGTTTAAGTCTCATGAGGAACTAAATCTTTCAAACTGGTGCCATACTGAGTTAAGTTTTAACAAGTATTTAATTTGTCTGTCATTCACAAGGAAATCACAAGTCCGACATCTGTTTCAATCCGGATAAAATTATGAATGGTTATTTGAATTTTTCGCCATTTTTGTAGTTAAACACGGAATTCTTATTTTTTTATCGTTTCACTCCAAGAAAGGCAATAATAGAACTATAACAGTGGTTAGGGAGTGAAAGAGAATGAGAAGACTTATGTGGGAAGAATTGAGGAAAGGACAATAAAAGAATGGGTTTTAAGAAGATAGAAGATAGCGCTTAATGTTGCATTTATTTTTTTGGCTGTTGTAGTTATCAGGGAAGCAAAAAATCGGAAGGGTGTTCTACGGGTCAAAAGTGCAAAAACAAACAAAAAAACTATGGTGCTTGCATCTCGTTAGTTCAGCAGTAAAACCATGAGAACTACATACCAATCTAGTCAGTCAGTTGGGGCGCTCTCCACCTTTCCACGGAAATGGACTATTCAGATCACTATATAAAATAGTAGTGATTATACCTCTAGGAAGGAAGTCGAGTGAGCGAATCAGTCGGGTATTTCCGGTATTGCACCAGAAGTGTTCTACTAGTCAATCTATCACGTCTCTACGACGATACTGTATACTAATTACCTTGTTCTGTATTCTACTAATCCTCACTTCTTGTAAATACTTATCTTTCCTGTCAATACACCCACTTTTATACTATTACGTTGTTTTGTATTATTTCAAATAATTCTGTTACCCAATGTAACAGTGCCATACGTGACACACGCTTTGGACGATCATGTCTCGAAAGAGACATGACTGACAGGGCAGAAGATTATCTCGCACTAAGTTGCCATTGGTTTCTGCGGTAGCCTAGTTGCCGACCAAGGCTATAGAACCCAATCTGTCCTGTTATTTAACCCATAACTGGAAGGAATAGACGGATTAATACCTTTCCCAAGGGTATTTGCGCATAAGTGAATGCAATGAATTGAGCTGGAATTCGAACTCGGCTCCACGATTTCTCGTTCCGAGCCGATATCCAATGCACCACAATGCACAATAAACAGTAATAAGATAAAAAAGCTTTTAATAGTTACCATGAAAATATTTGACGGAAGCCCCGTTAGATAAGTGGGAAAGTAACTGCTCAGGATAGATTACATTGCAAGCCCATATTTGAATTTTATCAAGCATCTCGAGATATACAACAGGAGCACCAGACCAGACCAGACTAGACCAGATCATGCACGGACAAATGATAGATTTATAGATGGATGCTGATAAAAAAATTGTCTGCCACGTCACAGGGAACCAAACTTCTTAGCCGAAGACTTCGCAATTGATTCAATATAATAGTTTCACTTCATCTCAGTAGAAAACTTGGGACAAGGAAGTCGAGTAAGTTACTCTCTTGGTGGTTAGCATCAGCTATGCTGATGGAAGACAAAATAATTCTATATGATGATTAAACAGAAGCAAATTCATTTGGGAGGCGCTCAAATTTACAAGACATTTCTGCTGTCCCAGTTTAGAACTGATTGGAGTTCGTTTTCGAGACCAGCTGCTAGTTTTACCTTGTTAAACTTATTGGAATGACTATTAATGTTTTTTTAAAAGTTAGAAAAGATCTATGCAGACTTAAAAGATGTTTTATGTGCTCAGGATTTTAAAATCTGTCAAAAACAAATGAAATAATTCATCCTATAATTAGATTTTATCATTGCTAATAAAAATGATACTTTCAGTAAATAGACTTGTAGTATGTGGCAGAATAGACTTTAATTCAGTGTCTTTCGTTGAATGTCAGCTCCAGTTTTAACATAAGATGGCCGGGTCTGAAATTCATGATTCATGCGATGCTAGTGGTGAACCTAGTAAGTCTCGACTTAGCTCTGCCTGATATATGCGCATACGGGAAACAAACGATATATAAGTTCTACGTACAGACGAGAGCTCCATGATCACCCGTAAAAGACTTCTTCTATGTGTCTCTTCAGGAAGTTGACGTCATGACTCTCCACAATTTCTTGCCTTATAATAAATTATCTGTTTTTGCACTTCCACCTAAACCCTTTACCGCCATCCAAACTTCCTAACTGGCCTTCTGTGATCTTCCAGCTTCTCATAGATCTTCACTCGCTATACAGATAATACAGATTATTAGCTACTATAAATAATGTAAAAATGATTTCAAGTATACTAAAGGATACTTACGCATGCAAACACTAAGCTTTTGGTATCTTGATCTTCCCGCATTTTTAATGCCATTAGACCCCTGTATAGTATGGGACCAGTGTGGTTTCTATAGCAAGTTTGTTTTTAGGTGTAGGGTTGCCAGATCTATCTTCAATCGGTTTTGAATTCAGAAGTGTACTTCTCCTAGACTGGTCGCAAGTCAAGATTGAAAACCCCAGCTCTTGTTAAACTGTAGCTTAGAGAAGAAAATATGGTTCTGTGCCTATCTAAAGTGCATCTGTGTGGACGAAAACGCAACGAACTTGACAAGAATATGAACTTGACAATCGATTCCACTTTGCCTTCGTTAACCGTTACACACTCACATTGATATTTCAGAGTCCCTGAAACCAATTCTCTACTAATATGAAGGAGCGACTGTATATCTAGGTTGTCCTCACATTATTTCTTCTTCTATGTGCGATGTCCCTTCAGGACGTAGGTGATCTTGGCCTGCCACGTCTTCCTGTCCCTGGTAGCTTTTAGCTCGCTTTCTTCTGTTACCTCATCCAAATCCTGCTCTGCCATCAACCTGCTCGGGCCCTTCAAATATGTTAACTACTGCTTTCCCCTGTCTCTCTTTCCCTCTATCTAACCTGAGAGCATAAGGTTGTTCAAGCCTTCCTTCCTTATCACATATTCCAAGAACTTCAGCGGTCTTTTCCTGATGCTCAGTATTAACTTCTTTTTCGTGTCAATCCTTTCTAAAGCCTCATCATTGCTCATATGATATCCGTGCATCCTTCTGTAGAACCACATTTCAGTTGCTTCAAGTTTATCCTTCATCTTTGATGTTATTTTCCAGCATTCACTGTCATATTGCAGAACAGACATAACATAGCATAACATCGTCTGTTTTTAGTGAAATTTTCCTGTCTCTTAATACTCTGCTCAGCTTCTGTAATGTGTCCTTGGCTATTCCAATTCGCCTTCAGATCTCAGTGTTGCACTTTCCGTCTTCCGTTAGAACATTTCCCAAGTACTTAAATTTTTGTACTTGCTTAATTTTAGTATCCCCATCCTGTAATTGGTATTTTGGGCTCCTCCGTTTGTTAAGGACAATGCATTGGTTTTATTGTAGTTTATTTGTAGTCCTTTTTCGACTTCCTTAAAAAAAAAAGAAAAAGATAATTTGTAGTATATGAATTATGCCTGCGCATATTCTTTGTAATGTTATGATAAGCGATTGGCATTCTGTCAGTCGTCAAATCGTGTACAACAAGTTCGTGTTAAGCAAGTATTGTTTCATGATTCATAAATAATCACTGAGCCAATAATCGGGATCGATAAATTTGTTTCACTAAACACAATTTCGATCTCAGTATGGATTCATTTCGGGAATCAATCGCAAGATGTAACTGTTGTTTCAGGAAACTGTCTTCAGTTTCATTAGAGAATGAAGCATTTTATATTTTTTGAATCCTAATGTTCAGCGATTTGGTTGATGTATATTTTTCCAGGAACAGAAATCGAGACTAAGCTTTCAACGAGATTTGAACAATGAAAAGGAAAATAGAAACAAAAAGCTTAGAATCAGAAAGATACAAATGGAATCTCTGGCCAATATAACGAGGAAAGATAGCTTGGAAAATTTGAAACTCACTGGCCATATTGACGATAGTAGGGACAAAGGAGAACATCGAGTAACGAACCAAACGGGATTGTGTAATTGGATGGCAAAATAGGGACTGTGAAGGGTATTAGGAAGATGAATGTTTCTTAAAAGTAAAGGATAGTAAATAGTGTAGTACCAGATCACCCATGTCATAAATGGACACGGCACAAAAAAAAAAACGAAAAAGAAAATTCAGGCCGCAAAAAATAAATACTAGAGCAAAAATGTTCATTGCTATATAGGTTTGTGGAAGATATAGTTAGGAAAGAAGGCTTGGAGAATTTGACACTCTCCGGATACATTGACAGTAATGATTGTAAATGGGTGACAGAACAAGAACTAGGAGGGACATTAAGTAGAAAATTACTGGATGGATCTACAAGGGATAGAAGTGCAATTAAGAGACATGGTAGAAGAGAAAGAAAACTGAATTGATTAAAAGTATTTAAAGATTCTCGTTCGAGTCGTTCTCAGGCTCGTCGTGAGGGCTTAGATGCAGTGGACAAACTAAATCAGTTGGCAGTGGGGTGAAAATTTGAAACTTAAAATTAGTTCACATCATTTTCACAGTGAACCCAAATGATTTTCTGTGAAGGCATCCACCCGATCTACCTCCTCAAGATTAACAAATTGCGTGGTACGTTGTAACATGCTAAGTAATTTGAAGTTTCTGCTAAGGAACACACACACGTTACAACGTCTCTGATATATATATATATATATTAGTCATTCACATACAAGCCTGTTTCGCTGTATCAAAGCTCATCAGTGTGGCTAGACATATCCACTTGCTTCTGGCCGGGATCGAACACTCGGCCGATTTGGTGTCAGTCGGAGTCTCTACTCCCTAAGCCATCGGCTATATATATATATATATATATATATATATATATATATATATATATATATATATATATATATATATATATATATATATATATATATATATATATATATATATAAAGAATAACATGTGTCGTATGACCATTTTCTGCGAAGTAAATTCGCTCCGTCAGAGACCGTTCATTATAGTTGAATCAATTAATAAGATTAATATTCATAGGATCTTCCATGCGGTTTTACCTACATGTCAGTTTCTGCTTGGGTTTTTATATATATATATAGTGACGAAAATTAATAAATATACGTATAAAAAGGGTGTACATATGTATCGTATTATTATTCAGGTGTTAAAAACAGTGCTCAATGTATGAACCGAGCTGTATTATATATATTAATAAATCTAAATATACATATCATGCTATGTCTATGGCACGACTCGGAGATTCATGCGTTACGCTATCATCAGGTGCATATTTCAAACTGAGAGTTTAATAGATTTGAATATAAGTTCACTGAATGTTCATGGGAATTAAATCTTATAAAGATTTTTTTTTTATATAACAAGATTAAAAGTTTAAATATTCTGGGGTTACATGTGGATAAGAATTTAAAATTAAAATCAAAATTAAAATCAAAATCAAAATCAAAATTAAAACAAACAACATTATAAAATGCAGGGAGAATAAATAAAAGGGGCGTAAATCATAACTCTTAAAAATTTATATTATATGTACATAAAAATGTAGGTAAAATAAAAAAATTTAAATTTTAAATAAAAATAAAATAATATAAAATTAAATAAAATAATAATGAAAAGAAAAATTAAATTTATCATTTGGGATTAAGAATTAAAAATGTATGGAGCAAAAATAGAATTCATAATTGTTAAAAGTAAAATTGTGGAGAAAGAAAGAAAAATGAAAAGAAATAGGTAGAATTTGGAATTATGAATGAGAAAGGTAAGGAGTAAAAATAAAAGGGGGTTAATTCATAATTGTTAAAATGAATATGGCGGGAGAAAGAAAGAAAGAGGCAAATATAAATAGGGATCTATATCAATCTGGGTCTAAGAATACTCCATCAAAAATATATTGGTTCCCAGCAAAAAATATTAAAAGCTGACATTATTACACAAAATTGAAAGTCTACTAAACAGAATGAGATGGAAGCTGTACTTCTAAAGTAGCAAGAATCCCTCCATTCTAGATAACACAGGGTTTTATGGGTTTAAAACCCTAAAAATCCCACCACCTGACAAGCAATTATCGAAATTTGAAAACGAATTATTTGCTATAATTAATAAAATTAAATTCCGTCATACCACCAACGAGCTGCAAAAAAAAAACAAAAAAAAAACAAACAAAAAAATAAAAAAATAAAACAAAAAACAATGCGGGTGAACATAAATAAGTTCGTCTAATCCGCAGCCTTAAATTTGGCTAAAAATTACCGCTCCCTCAGTAACCAAGACATCAACATAATCAAACAAGCCCAGAAATCTATTTTATTTTACTATGAATGCCTGTGGACTAGAAAAAAAAAAGCCTTGATTTCTACATCTTCATGGGGGCGTATGATTCTGCAGAGGCCTGCAACTTTTTGCTCTGGAATCTTCAGAATATTTACGAGTTACGTAACATCGGACTTTATCGAGACGACGTATTGATAATCCTTCGCAGAAATAATCCACAAACTCAGGATTCAAACATTTTTTCAAAGACAATGATTTGAACATTACCACCTTAACTAACGCTAAAGTCGTATATTTCTTAGATGTTACCTTCGACCGTACAAACCATACACTAAGAAATTACACAACCACATATATCAACAGGGAATCAAATCACCCCCCAAAAATCACCAACAACTTACACAAATCTATGCAATTGCGTTTAAGTACCAATTCTAACAATAAGAAAATTTTTGACAATTCTAAAATTAGATGCTTTAAAGCTTTTAAGCTCAACACTAGTTTAGAATACTCCGTTAAAAACAAGGTAGACAGAAATAAACAGAAATCACGTGAACGTAACATTATTTGGTTTAATTCACTCTTCAGTCGTAACGTTTAAACTAACATTGGTAAACTCTTCCTTAACTTAATTCACAAACATTTCTAACGATTCACCCACACTAAAAAAAACAAAAACAAATCTCTTCAACAAAAACAATGTCAAATTTAGTTACAGTTGCGTTAAAAACATAGATAAATAAATTTCACAACATAAAGCTATCATATCAAATAAATATTTGGCCCACATAAACAACATCCGTCACCCACCTAATAACAAAAATGACACTTCTAAAAATTATTGTAACTGCCGTAAAAATAAAACCTGTCCATTGAATGGCCAGTGTATGTCCGAAAGTATTCTGTATACAGCTCGAATTCATTCGCATGATAATGATGTTGTAATTCTAACAGGGGGAAGATAAGATTCAACAACCACATGTTGTCTTTAAACAACAGTAAATACAACAAATGTACTGCTTTATCCATACATTACTGGAAATAAAAAAAAAAACAACTGTAAGAACCCAATTATAACCTGGAATATCGTAGCTAAATCCAAAAATTCTAATGACAAAGAAGATAAATGTAATCTATGTCTTTTAGAAAAAAATGTCATCTTAAACCATACCAAAAATCAAAATTTGCTTAATAAAAGTGATTTAATGACCACATGGTGCCATAAAATTACTTAAATTCTTAGACCTAGATTGATATAGATCCCTCTTTTTGCTTCTTTCTTTCTTTACAATTTTACTTTTAACAATAATGAATTTTATTTTTGCTCCTTGCATTTTTAATTCTCAATTCCAAATTTCACTCTTAATTTTTCTTTTCTTTTTATTTTATTTTAAAATTTTAATCTTTCCTACATTTTTATGTCCATGTAATATTTAAATATTAAATCATGATTTAAACCCTTTTAATTTCTTCTTCGTGAATTTTATTATTTTTAATTTTAAATTTAAATTTTAAATTTGTATCCACATGTAACCGTAGAATATTTAAAACTTTAAGCTTGTAATTAAAAAAGCAGTAACTTAACATTATAAGATTTAATTCCCATGAACATCGAGTGAACTTAAATTCAGATCTATTAAAGCGTCAGTTTGAAATATGCACCTGAAGATTGCATAAGGCATGAAACTTCGAGTCTTGCCATAGACGTAAAATAATATGTGTATATATATATATATATATATATGTTGAACAATTTTTGTCTTCATTTTCACCTGAAATTAAAGCCAAAATACGATGTTTAGAACGGTTCATAATTAAACATAATAGACATTTATTGTCAGTTATATTTAACAATATATGTTTAAAAATTATTTGCTGCTTCGATACACTATATACATATATATATATGTATATATATATATATATATATATATATAGTTTCATATATCTCATTTTAAAAATGTTAAAGATCCTTAAAAGTTTTAAATACAGAATGCAAACGCACACACATACACACATGTCAAAGTAAAAATGTTACAACATCTGACATATATATATATATATAAAATCACATGGGTCGTATGATCATTTTTTGCGAAGTAAATTCGCTTCGTCAGAGACCGTTCATTATGGCTGGATGAGTTTTAATATTAATAAGTTTAATATTAATAGGATCTTCCTTGGGATTTTACCTACATGTCACTTTCTGTTTATATATATATAGGTTTATCTATCCCATTTTAAAAAAAATGCTAAATATCCTTAAAGGTTTTAAATAAAGCAAGTTTAATACACGATGCATGAAAAAAAAAATCTGGTATTTTTTATAAAATTTTCTCTTTTCATTTAAAAAATCAAATTTTATTTCCATCAATGTGTAAACAACTATCCTTTAAAATATATATATATATATGGAAGACAAGACAACAACTGTTTCTTTTTCCCGGATTCTTATAGAAAACTTATTGAAAGGCGTCGAATCTTTGTTGGCGGGGGTAGAGATACTTCTGGTTTTCTTTCTTAAAAAGGAAAACAAAATCTCATAAAGGGAAAGTTTCAAGGCTTCGCCACGGCTTAGAAACGCATTGAATTGAGGGAAAAAATGAAAGTATAAATAATAAACAAGTGAATGAAAAGAATATTTCTTTTGAGAAAGATTCTTTAGAATTTCTCTTTTAATCAGTTTATATTTTATTTCTATCGGCGCTGCCGTTACCAAGAAGTAGTTTGCCTGACTGCATTATGCTTCAAGGTTCCAAAGAAAGCAAGACTTAAAAATTTCCAACATTGTGAAACGCGTCTAACGTTAACCCTTCACGATTATAGGATTTTTCTACATTTCGACATTGTAGATCAACGACTGATATACAAGAGGTTGCCGAACAAGATCTTTCGACCGACTACCAAAAGAGTTTGACCAAATAACTAAATGTCGCCTGATAAAGAACAATTTTAGGACATCTTTGTATAATCTGTTAAATAAAATAAAAGACATTATCTACTGAGACTCGAAACCTCAAATAAACCTGGAAAAATTGCCAGATCCTTGTAGCGCTCCAAAAAGTACTTAATTCCTGTCATAATTTATCTCTGCAAGAGTCAGATCAGAAAAAATATCAAGATTTGTTGTCATATTTGGGCTGGGGTTTCCAGGCCCTTATATTCAAGGCTGATGTTCAAATGCATATAAACCAGTTTTGTCGGGGATTATTTTTTTTCCTAGTCTACAGCCTCTTTTCCATAGGCATAACATCGCAGACCTATCGTTTATCTATCGCTATTTCCATGGCAAATGTTCACGCTTTAGTTCTATCAATCCAAGAACTTTAGAACTAGGACTAAACATTCTACAGTCACGGAGTCTATTCAACCATTTTCCCTCGTTTTCCATTCATAAAAAGGACGTTATACTAAGTTTTTTCCCCGGAGAACCGATACTTTGTGGGACAGACTAACGAGATGATACTTCTCTAAACATTACAATCTTCAAGTAATCAATCGTTATATATCGTCCTCATTCTCATAATTTTCACTTCCTACATGTACCTTCTTTTGCATTCAGCAGTATTCAGCTATGGATGACTGCTGAGTACTGTATTGGGAACTATAATAATAATAATAAAAAAACACACCAAAAAGCCCGTCCTTTTTAGATAAAAAAATTATGACATTAACCAGCATCTAAGCATAATCTTTTCCCGAAACTCAAATTTGCATCTCTTTTAAATTGGTATCCGCAATACTATAATGAGTCTATTTGGAGGCTGAAGACCCCCAACGTTTTACCTAAAATTAACAACTAAAGACCAATTTTAGTCCTTGTCCCCATCCTATGACCTCGTCATTTGTCCAAAAATCATTATTGCTATGAATTTCAAAATAATTAAGACACCTTCATTTTCCGTTTTTGTTTAAAACTAACTTAAAAGCTTTTATATAAATCTTATATATGTAAACAGTACGTCGGTCTCATCTCAGAAAATAAGTTCAATGACTACACTATCTTTTTTACTCTCTCTCTCTCTATATATATATTTATTTAGTGTATCGATGCAGCAAATAATTTTCTAAACATATAATGTTAAATATAAGAGACAATGAATGTCTATTATGTTTAATCCTGAGCCGTTCTAAAGTTTTATGTCAACACAAGATAAAATCGTTGCTGATGGTGGATGTTTTTGTGTTAACGTCCTTATAACCACTCTGAAGATGGCTCATATGAGCTGAAAGCTTTGAACCAACTTAAAAAATTATTCAAATGTTGGAGAATTTTTGTTTTTATTTTCAACTGAAATTAAAGCCAAAATACGATGTTTATAATTAAACATAATAGACATTCATTGTCTCTTAAATTTAACAGTAGATGTTTAGAATACGCTAAAAAGTTTATCTTCTTCTACCGAACGCCCATAGCCCAGAGGTAGAATCGCCGACTGACGCCAATTTGGTCGGGTTTCAATCCTGGGTTAAAAGCAATCGGAGTCTAACCGTACTGATGAGCTGTGATACAGCGAAACAGATCTGTCTGCGGATGACTATATATATATTGTGCGTGTGGAAATATAAAGCAGTACTGTTTAGTAACTCATGGTGTTAACATGCAGTGCTAACTTTTAATTGCACAAACTATCTGCGCATGCAAGATGGAGTGCTAAATATTTTTTCACCCAATTTACTTCCCATAGTCGGGCCAAAAACAGAACTTTTTCACACACACACACACTTATATTGTGCGTGTGGAGAATATATCGGATGTCTAACCGTACTGATGGTCTGTGATACAACGAAACAGGACTGTCTGCAGATGACTATATATATATATATATATATATATATATATATATATATATATATACACGATAACAATATATACTTTTATATATCAAGAACAGTAATGAGAAAATTGTAAAACAAAATTGGTAAAGTTTGCTCGTAACGCGTTTCATCCGTTAGAACTTCATCGGACTCGCTTTGTTGACGTTGTTGTTGAATACACTTGCGCGTGAACGAGATACGCTTTCAAAATTTTTTGAAATATTTTTTTTTGCAATCCAGCCAAATTCGTCTATATTCTTTTTCTTTACATCATATTTGTGTTTGGATATAACATAAAATCTGCTAAGAACGGTGACACGCTGTAAGAATCCGGACGCAAATTTACTGTGAACGAAAGAAAGATTAAAGTACTTTCTAGATATTTTTGTCATACTGAATTATTTTCTCTTTAAATTAGAGAAACATTTTTATGTCAAAATTGTGGTCAGTTTCATTACGGTGAACAATCAATGCGTTTTGTGTGTTGTTATTTAAAATGTTTCTTTTGTGCCCTTATAATCTTTTGTTTAAATGTCTTGAGATTTCTCCAGTATATTCTTTCTGGTAATCATTTCAGTTGATAGAGTAAATTCCTCCTTCAAATTGTGGTTTATTGTTTTCTTTTGTATTTATTAAGTCATTTTGTTGTTTTAGATGTAGTTGTGACAAATTTTATGTTGGGTTTAGATGAATTCTTTTCAGTTGTAGTTGTGATAGATTTGGTGGGTAGAATAATAGATTTTGATTCATTGGCTTTGTCAGGAAGGACACCTTTTCTATTTTGAATTATTTTGTGAGCCTTTTGTTTCACATTGCATATGAAATAGTTAGGGTATTGAAGAGTCTTGAAAGTATTTTCAATGTATTTTCTCCTCTTTGTGTAAATATTAACTCCTAAAAATTCTGAGTGCAATGATTATTCCGGATTTTATTTTTTTCTTATGATTTTTATTAGGTCATTTTTATCAGTTGATCTTCGGTGGACACGCTGTTGTCAACTCGGTGTAACATGATACCTAAGAAAAGTTAAAGTATTGTTTGTTTCGATTTCGTATGTAAATTCTATTGTATGTTCAACTTTATTTAATTTATCTGCAAGATCTGGTAAGTCTGTATCACAGAGATATATTAATAGAGCATCATTAATATATCGGAAGTAAGTTGATTGCCAAGGTAAAATATTTTGGTTAACGACCAAATTCTAAAAATTCTAAAAGATACATATCAATCCACTGAGAGGCGATCCCATTAGTAGTCCACATTTTTGTTTGCAAAAATTATTAAATTTAAAATTGCATTGATTTGGTGATGAGACGGCATTTTTATTATTCTAGCTAGGAAGAGATTTACCTTTGATTGTGTTATATGCTTTTTAAGAGATTTTTCAACCAGAACATGAGTAAAGTGATTTTATATCTAGACTGGCCATGAGTTTGTCTGTCATATTTATTTCTCGTGAGTTTTCAATAAGATTTCCTAAATTTTTTTTATATGTGATCGAGAGAGGTTAAAATCCTCAGCTAGTTTGTCAGCGGGTGGGGGGGACTATTTCTGAACTGATGGGGCGCATAGGGATACCTGTTTTGGGGATCTTAGGAAAACTGTAAAACTTGAGTGTTGTGGTGTGATATTCTATGAGTTTATACCACGAGTTTTTTCATTTTTAATAAGTTTCCTGATTTCTTTGATGATTTTTTGTGCTGCAGTAGCTTTTTTCGTTTATTCACTTATATTTTGGTATGTGTCAGTATCGTTGAGTTTGCGTTAATTTTTTCTATGTATGTATTTTGTTTATGATCACAGTCTCCCCCTTCTATGTCGGAGGTGGTGACGCGAGATATAAGTTAATCCACATCACTCCATGAGTGAATTTCCTAAAATTACGTAATAATCTTCTATTCGCATCATAACAGCAAAATAAAATCCGGAATCATTGGATTCTACTTAAGTGAACTCGGAATTTTCAGCCTTTAATATGTATCCGAAGAGGAGAAATATATTGAAAATACTTTCAAGACTCTTCAATACCATAACTATTTCGTATTCAGTGCGAAAAAAAGGCTCATAAAATATTTCAAAATAGAACAGGTGTCCTTCATGAAAAAAAAAAAAAAAATTTTCTATTTTATCTTACAACACACACACACACACACACACACATTATATATATATATATATATATATATATATATATAGATGACTGTATCCATATATATTGTGTGTGTATGTGTGCATGTGTTTGTGTATGTGAATACATTTGTATATGCGGCCTGATAACACTTAGATCCGAGGCATAACTGCTGGAAGCGGCACTTTGATCTTACGAAGAGTGCACGCATATCTTGATTCAAGATCGAAATACCGATCCATGCGTAAATAATCCCGTCATTTTGACGGGTACTAACTTAATCTCTTAAGTGAAGAAGACATTGGGTGTGCATCTTTCGGCTGCGGTAAGCAAGAAAACCATTGAATGAATTTGAGCCACACATATTCTGATTCGAATATTTCGACATTATTACAAAAAGTTACTTGATGTGATCACTTTTTTTTCCTGAGAAGTGACTTGCCCTAGACTAATAGTTAAAAAGTGAGTCTAAATAGTCATTATTAACGGTCCTTGTTTGGCTCTTCTTGAGTGCCTAATAGTTTTTGTTTTATACTAAATTAAGCTAATTTTATTAAATAGAAAATGTACCTCTTTATTGAAAATGCATTCTCCCAGTCCGTGAGACCTTTAGTAAGTTATTCATCAGTGTTGCGTTATAGTAGACTAAGATAAGTTTATAAAGTACTAAGATGTCTCAGTGTGGATTCGAGATTTCGCTGAACGTTATCAACTCTAATGAGTCATCCTCATATGTTATTTTGTGGCAGATAAGAGTTAGTTAAAGTGCCATACGTGATACACGCTTGGGCGATCATGTCTCGAAAGAGACATGACTGACTGGGCAGAAGATTATCCCGCAGTAGGTTGCCATTGCTTTCTGCGGTAGACTGGTTGCCGACCAAGGCTATAGAACCCAATCTGTCCTGTTATTTAACCCATAACTGGAAGGAATAGACGGGTATTTGCGCGTAAGTGAATGCAATGAATTCGGCTGGAATTCGAACTCAGCTCCCCGATTTCTCGTTCCGAGCCAATATCCACTGCACCACAACGCACATCCAGGCGTTCTAAATGATTCGCTTTGGGCTATTTGCGTATTATCTTCACTAAAGTAATTCACAGGTTTTAAAGAGGAATTAGTAGAGATTCATAGTCGCCAACGATATGAAGGAAAAATTAATATTTTTTAACTAATGACAAAATATTTCAAGTGTTATTCACGTTACTGATAACACTCCTATGGTTGCCAGTAATCAATATTCAAATCTAAAAAAATCCGTGAATTTCAAATGTTGATTTTCGTATAACTTAGTTGACTGATGCAATCTAATTATCTTGGACAATACCTCTCATTTAAACATCTGTCATTATGAATTAAAAATAGCAATTTAAATACAGAATGACGTATATCTATATTTCATAGGTTATACAAATTTCACGCAGAATGACATTTTTCTGTTTTATAGATTATGCAAATTTTATGCGGCATGGCGTATATTTATATTTCGTAGATTATGCGAATATTTGATGAGGAACGATATAAAAATTAATTAAACTGCTAATTTAAACATGATTTATTTGGGATAAGATATTAGAATAATTCGGGTGGTTTTCTGAGAACAAACAGTTGCACAGGCTGTTTGTTCTTAGTAAATCACCCAAAGTATCCTAATATCACATAAAAAACAAAAAAAAAAACAGATAAAAAACATTAATAAGCAGATAAAATATTAATTGAGCAATTACACAAAATAGAGAGAGTAAGACATGGATGCATCTTCTCATTGGATTTTAAAACACTATGCAGCTAGGTAATCCGAAGAGAACAAAAAAATCATCAGGATTTATTATTGGTGGACATTTGCTAACAACATAAGATATACAAATTGTGTTGAAACTGTGTTAAAGACAAACATGGAAAGAAAGCTTCATAAACTCCTAGACAGGACTGGAAAGGAAAGCGAGAGGAAAGGACAAACTGTCAATTGCAAGGAGACAGAATACATAGTCGATGGCAAGAAAGACAGCCGTTGATGCCAATCCTTTTCGTTTCTATCCTCTCTAAACCTCTCCATATTTGGTCCATGCTATCCTCAGCATCCTTCTGTAGAACAACATTTCAGTTGCTTCGAGTGTCTCTTTCATCTTTCATTCATTTCAAAATGGCAGCGAATGCTGAACAATCTCTGAAGAGATTGTTCAGCATTCGCTGCCATTTTGAAGAACACACATCACATAACAATCCAGTACTCTTATTTTAAATCCAGCGAAACATTCCTGTCTCTCAATACTCTATTCAGCTTCTAGAATGCATCGTTGGCTATACCAATAGGCCTTCGGATCTCAGTGTTGCACTTTCCGTCCCCTGCTTGAATACTATTAAACCTTTCTAAGTGAATGCTGGACAAGTTCCACACAGATGAAGAGGAGACTTGAGGTAACAGACCTGTGGTTCTA
Source organism: Ascarosepion bandense (assembly GCA_037127315.1). Taxonomy (NCBI): domain Eukaryota; kingdom Metazoa; phylum Mollusca; class Cephalopoda; order Sepiida; family Sepiidae; genus Ascarosepion; species Ascarosepion bandense. The sequence continues at coordinate 167,860 of JBBBDQ010000840.1, forward strand.
CAGAAAGACACTGAAAATAGCATCTCAGAAACGAGGCTGTTTTATAGAAAATAGAAACAAGAACAACCCATAGAACAGAAAAGAGTTGAAATTCCTGGAACATATGATAAGAAAGAGGGCTTGGAGAATTTGGCACTCCTGTACCTATTGAAGGTGAGTGGAAAACGTGATAACCTTCCTAGTGAGACGGTATTTATGAATAACAGAACAGTAAATAGGAAATATAGTAAACTGATACATATTGCTTAGAGCTACAATGGATAGAAAGCTGTGGAGAGCTATGATCTCTAACGCTTTAAGGGACACTAAAAAAGTATAGAATATATACATACTTCTCGACACATTTAAATGCGGTAGTTATTGGAAATGCGATCGGTTATTTCGAAAATTGCAATAAAGCAACAAGACACACCAATGGGACAATGAATTAGATTACTGGAAATATACAATTAGTTCGCATGACTAATTGAAAAGTACACTTTTTCTTAATTGTAAGATGTATCTTTATGTCATGATCTTTTGGACTGCTTAGTTATCTCATTTGCCTTTGATGCTTAACATGGCGTTTCATCACTCTAGCCTAGAGCATTCTTCGGGCACATATTCTTTAGTTCGTACCATTAAGATAATTTTGTTTTCTAGCCTACTAACAGTTTGTAGCTTATTTAAAGGCGAAACATATTTCAGATTGTAGGAGGTTGTTTCCAGTGCTCGGTGTTCCTAAGCAGTCCTCTATATAAGTACTGACAGGGCTTGACGATACTTAACTTCCGTGATCGAACGAAAACTGTTTTCAGTGTGATTTGAACCTAGCCTACTGAGACAAAAAAGACGTCCGTCTTTACGCAACGATTTTATAGAAAGCTGTAAGAGGGATCAATAAAAAAAGACAAAAAGCAACAAAAGTAATGTGTTCATTTGTGTGAATAACTTGTAATAAGACATTAGTATAAAAAGATATCGTTTTCCTTCAGGTTGGAGACAATCAGGATACGCAAAATAAATATATAGATATATTAAACCCCTTCCTGGGGAATGGGATAATCATGGTGCCTATTTAAAAAAAATTAATTTGAATGTTATCATTCAAATCACTCAGGCATTTAATTGAAAAATTTGACGCCATACGCTGTGGCTCTGTATCAGGTTACGGTGACCATGTTTATGTAATTTCTCTTAAGGGTGGAGATGATCCTGATTCTCTACATTTGTTTTGTGTATTATTTTCGAATTTGAAAAGAGAGTAGAATGGTTTCTAGTTGTCTTCTCCACAGGCTGGAATTCAGTGTTTTCCTTCATGTAGACTAGTTGTTACCCAAAGCTAAAGAGTTCACAGTCTGTGTGGCTATGTCGGGGCTGAAGACAGGGATTCATGTCTTACTAAACAGCATCCGTGCGAAAGTGAACACAGCTGCATTTCTTGATTCATTCAGTCGTAACCTTCACGGCCAGAACCCGCAGTACGACTCACAATGATGCAAACTACCTACATTCCCTCCCTATTTCGACTCGAACAGCTTCGAACCACTGCTTTGTGGAACCGACTCTCCAGGGAATGTCTCCCGATCACTCCAAACTTAACTTGTTCATATCTAAGGTTAACTGTCATCGTCCTTTCATATCTGTATAAACCGCCTCTTACTGTAACCTTCTACTTCGATTGGCCTCGGGGCCTGGTACAGGGTAAATCTCACTGTAACAAAAAAAAAGTTTAAAAAAAAAAAGAAGAGAAATCAGAAAACCGAGTTCGAACTCCAATTGAATTAGTTGCATTCATTTACGCGTAAATACTATTGGGAAAAGTATAAATCTATCTCATAAATAGCAGGACAGATTGGTTTCTATAGCCTTGGTTGGCAACTATTCTACCGCAGAAATAGATGGCTACCTACTGCTGGAAAATCTTCTGCTTAGTCATTCATAACTCGAAAGAGATATGATCACCTAAGAATGTATATCGTATGGCGCTTGATTGAATGTTTTCACAATGAAGTTGTTATAAGAAGTATCAGTTTATGCTTATATGTGTTGAATCCTTAGATAGCAACAGCCAGTAATCAGTTGAAGTTGAAACTGACAGCCTCAAGCTACCCAGCAAATTGGTAGGTGGTTTATATGACAGCCTGGAAGATTCCACTCTGCCATGTAGGCAAGTCTATTTTGTAGATTCTGATTGGCTGATGATTCCAGTGTCCCTCTCTCCTCTCACCCATTGAGTAAGAGGAGAGAGGGACATGTATTGAGTTACAACCCTGTTTATTTTTGTCTGCCAACTGTTGGAAGCATCCTTGAAGGTGAGTCTCAAACTCTTAATTGTTCATCCCGCCCCCATCACGTGAAGGTAATAACCTTTGAAGGGATATGAGTTTTTTGTGACCCGGCTGATTGTATCGAAGTAGTCATGACAATGTTCGAGCGATTTTTTGTGGTTGGGCGACGCTGGGTGATGTTATCTTATTTTCTTTGACATGTAGGACATGCGTATTTTTGTCTGCCAACTGGACGCTAGTTGGAAACATCCTTAATTGTTCAGTATGTATAGGGAAAAATATAACTTTCAGATAGTTGTATATATATATATATTTATTATTAATATCTAGAATAAATCATTTGACGTGCAATTTTTATTATGTAACACGAGAAACATAAAAAGTGTGGATAGTAAAGGCGATGTATAAAAAGTTCAAACACGTTAACATCAGTGTTCAAACTTATATTTACACACGCTCTATCACGAATATTAAGCACCTTTACCCTATAAATGTAGCATGCATTAAATCTATCTATCTATCTATCTATCTATCTATCTAAGGGCGTATTTTTTTTATATTTCTTTTAAAAAGATCGCGTAAGAAATTTGGCATAGGAAAGACAAAATCTCAAATGAGTGGCAAGATATTGTAATGTTATTGCGTGATGTGAATAAAACATTGGAAATTGCAAAAAGTTCAACAGACATCAAAGAAAAATCAAAAAAGGAAATTGAAAAGATTAGCAAAAAGCAAAATGTAAACAATTTTCAAAATATGACAAAAAGCGAGCTAAGAAAAATTCAGAGAAACAAGCAAGAAAATTTTATTGATCAGCAAGAAAATATTTGAAGAAGCTGTTGTTGCGAATGCAAACAGAAAAGATGCAGAATTTTAAAAACAACAGCTCAAGATATGCAAGCCGCCAAACTACGAAGCAAATATGACGGAAGTAAACGTGTAAGATGAATGAAGAAGTATATGGAAACTAATTCCTTTTTTTTCATAATTAATAGAGAGCTACACTTGGTAGACCTGCCGGATAGGTTACAGGTTGGGCCCTTTTTATAAATAGTCAGCCACAATCAGTTAGAATAAAACAGCGAATTATGATAACATTATGAATTATTATACATTACCTTTACTCGTATCGTTTTATCATTTTTTTAAACGATCTGAATGTACATATCCCATTTATTTTAAAAAGATGCTTAAGAAAGAACATCTTTAAACAAGATTCAAACTAGGATTCCATATCGGCGTTTGCTATCCTGTAGAAAGACATTGGAAAGCATATACGATTCATCGCTCAGGTTACTGGAAAAAATGCTCGGTTCCTGGTATCGCTCCAGGAACTTACTGATATAAACGGCTATGCTCTATATTTAGAAAAGGCAGAACAGACCAAATATTGGGCATTGTCAAGGTTAGAGCTGACCAATTAGCCTTCAAAATTATAAAGTGTTTATGCAGCTTTGTGGGTGATGAATTATTTTCAACCCTGCAATCCCTTTTCAAGAAACGAAACGTCAAAAACCTGTCGCTATTTTCATGTCAAATGTTCAGACGAACAACATTCTTTAGTTCCACAATTTTAGATATACGTTTTAGTGCAGTAGATATCGACCCGGAATAAGAAATCAGAGAGTCAAGTTCGAATTTCAGTTGAATTGCTAGCATTGAAGTACGTACAAATACTCTTGGGAAAAAGCAGGAATCCATGTCTTCTCTCTCAAGCAGAACAGATTGGGTTCTATAGCCTTGGTTGGCAACCAATCTATATAAAAAAGAAATGTAACCTACTGCGGAAGAATCTTCCGCCTAGTCAGTTATAGATCGAAAGAGACATGATCACCCAAGCTTGCATCACATAACTGATTGACTGACATCCACGATGTCACGTACATAGAGTTGAATCATTTCCATTGTCTTCGCGTTCCATTTATAACAAAGAAGTTACACTGCCTTTTCTTGTGAGTTGCTACTTTGCAGAACAGGCTCCCGACAAGATGCTTGCTTGATTACTACAATTTTAACATCTTTGGCTCAAGAGTCCACTGTTTTCTATCCTATTTATTTTCACCAACACGTTTTACTTCCTCCGCTACCTCCTGGCTTTCGTTGAAACACCAGTCCCTGTACAATCACCGAAGTTAAGCAATGTCGTGTCTGGCCAGTATCGATATGGATAAACGCTTTGGAATAGCAGACGCTGTAAGTTTGAATATGCGGTGGTGTAATGGATAATGGCTTCGAATTGTTAATCTGAGAGACGGGTTCCAATTCTAGGCGCATTCTTTATATTCATTTATGCGCAAATACACTTGAGAAAGGTATGACTCCACTTCTCCCCCAGCTATTAATTAGTAATACTTGTACCACTAAGTCATTATCATCCTTACAAAATATTTTCCGGCTGTAAATAACTTGCAAAGTGTTGATAAGTCGTAGAAAATGATTAAATAAACCAATCCTCTTACGCCCATACAACAACCTCACTCAGTAACCCACTACGTTAAATAACTCTTGAGACTTCTGTTAGATGAATATTTCGTAAAAATGTCTTTTTTACGCAACACTGAGTTCTTGTTAGAATCTGGTTCATTTTTTAATTACTGCATTTTAAGTTGAATGCTGATGAAAAAATGTGGTGTAAGTATAACTAAGAAATAAAAAGAACATAATGCTATATTAATTTCGACTCAGGAAACATTGGCGGTTGTTCGCTTTCACGCCTGAGTATGTGATATGAAAATGGCGTCTTAGCCAGATCGAAAATGAGGCACATTTCTAGTAATCTGACCCATGATTCGTAACCTTTTCAACGAACAGCGCTAAAAGTGACCGATAGCGTAAATGCTGCTTGATGTTAATCACATGATACCTGCGGTAGGAAGAGAGATGTCTATTCTTAGGCCATGACCCATTCAGCTAAGATTTGTCTGCTGCTATTACAACCAAGAAGAAATATCAAATTAAAAGTTCTTTATCTATTTTTCGCCACGAAAAGAAGCAGTTGTTTGTGTGTTCGCACAAATTTGTAGGCGATTTTGCATTAAAATTGAAGTTAACAAAGACATTTGGGCAAAGTTTTCATTGTCTATATTTCTGAGATGAGGTAGTATTTACAGTATTTGCATTATTCGACTATTGTCCTCATATTTGTTGCCATTTTTACGACGTTTCGGACATTAGTTTTATAAGTCCCAAAAAATCAGTTGTTCTTAAGGACACATGGCCCGGTGGATATAGACGTTTGTTAGTTCTTGTGATTTGACCCAAAGTGTTGTGAGTTCAATACCAGGCTACAGAAGCGGTGAACAAGTAACTTACAGTGTTAGAGGGAGATAACATGACTGCCAGAAGAGGCATTAGATAATGAATGGAGTTCATATACCCCAGTGATTGTAATAAAGGAATTCGGTTCAAAATTCTTAACACCTGAAGAAGGCCGGAAAGTACAACGGCCGAAACGTCGTACAAATGGCAACAAAGATGAGGACAACAGTCCAGATAATGTAAATTTTTCATTACGTATTTTTTAGTTATATCTTAAATATGCCGGTTAGTTGCAGTTTTTAATAGATGTTTTATTAGCAATATTTGGTGAGGCAAGATATTATTAAGCTTCTCGAGAATTGTTCATCATATTGAAAAAGAAATATGCATGATGGCTTTCCTCTCGCTGCACGACGACAGCCACCAAAGAAGCCAGGGAAGATGCGATGGTTCTCTTTCAAAGCCACTGAAAGGCGGGATTGTTTATGGTAATCTTAATATTAGCAGTTTCTTCCTATGGAAACATTTGGCATTCATTGACCGAGCAGCCAGTACTACTGTCGGTTTGGAGCTTATAAAATATTTTTTCTAAAACAATATTTTAAGGAAATTAAATTTCTTAAGTTCGTTTACTGATATCATTATTCTCTGTACTAATGTGGATTTCCTTCCTAAACTTTTATTTGAACTAGTGGGGAAATTCAAATTTTTGATTATGTTATAATTTTATCTTCGTTATATGTGATATCCATTTCAGTAGTTGCTGCTGTTAAAAGTCCTCAAGTGATATGATTTCTGGTATTTGATACAGTTATTTGTGATTCTGTAATGCCAATCTGCATGTTTCGAAGAAGTATGGTCTTCGCCAAGACCCACTCAAAGCCATTTTTAACCATTGATATTAGAAAGCGTTTGTATACAGTATAGATATTTCTGAATGGGTTTGTCTCTATACATTGCATCTATATAAAATCTCGATCTGACAATGCTATTTAAGAACGTGACTCGAGGTTTTAGGTTAGTGTTTTGGTTTTGTAGCAAATTGTGGTGTTGGGAGAAACTAACTCTAGCACAGCCTACTCTATATTCAATTTCTTTTTCTCCTATACGAAATTTGTTATAACTGTTATTGGTTGTTATTTCTTATACATCGAGATACTTGAAATATTTTGTATTTACTAATTCTACATTCTGACTTTTCGTGATGGATTCAAGGTAGGTGCCATCATTGCTTTTATTCTAATTCCAGTTCATAGTTTCTATTTTTGGAAAGGTTTATCTTGAGTCCTGTTTCTTGGAAAACTTGATAGAGAAGGCTGATTTTCGCTTCAAGATGGTATTCATATCTTTGCACAACACTGCGGACTCCCAGCGTCAAAAAGAATAGATCCGATGATAAGAAACTAGTCAAGTGAATACTGCCACCTCTTGCTATGATTTGAGTAATCCGACCGTAAGAAACTGACAGGGTATTTAATATTCGAGTCATATCACGATCATAGAACTCTGCAATAAACAATATATATATATTTATTGTGTGTGTGTGTGTGTGTTCGTATGCGTGTGTGTAAAGAATGGTATGGGCCGTATGAAAGACACAGCTTCAAAGGAAAACCTTGATATTGCATAGCCATTAAATCATGAGAATACAAAGTTAGAAATTTCGAAAAAGTTAAACAAAGATCACTGAACAATCAATCAAGAAATAGAAAACTGTGGCAAGTTAACAAGAAAAAAATCACAAGGCATACGACAAAAAATGATTAAAAAATGGTTAAAAAATGGTTAAAGAGCAAGAAAAATGAATTGGTCGGTAAGAAAACATTTGAAAACGGCGGTGTTCGAATGTAAGCACAGAAAAAAAAAGATGAAAACTATTTTAGAATTCTGTCTAAATACATGAAGCATGTAGACCATATTCTAAAATAGCAACCAAACTACACTACCGGCCATAATTATTAGATCACCCCAGTTTTTTAAAAAAATGGTGTATTTCATACTATTTTTAGTATTTATTGGCAAGTGGATAATTATAAATGAAAATAGAATGGTTCTTTTGTTAATACTGCGCAATAACATGTGCATCAAAGGAACTGTTCTGGTGTCCAGTTTTTGTGCTCTCTTCCTCATGCTAGTCTCTTCTTATTGGCTGGCCGAAGGAAAAGCTTCCAGGCTGCCTTGTAAAATTTTGCAAAGTAATAATAACAAAAGAAACATTCTATTTACGTTTAGAATTATCCACTTGGCAATAAATACTAAAAATAAACTGAAATACATAATTTTTTTAAAACTGGGGTAGCCTAATAATTATAGCCGGTAGTGTACTACCACCGAAGTAAATTTTTCAGAAAGGATCATATAAGTTGGTCGAAGAAGTGCAGGAAAACTGAATTCTCATCAGTAATTCTTAGCAATGAATGAAGAGATACATAGAATGAACTTGGAAGCTTCACTCGAGTTTGGGTTTTTCATAGAAAATTTTTTTTATTTTTTTAATAATCGATCACCCCAAGCAAGTCATTACTGCTACTGGTGCGCAGATGGTTAGATAATAGGAGAGTGAAGAGAAAGGAGAACAGGTCACAGAAGGTGTCGGAGAATGGGTAAGAAAAAGACGGGAACACAGGTGCGAAAATAGTTGAGTGAGAATAAAGTGTAAAGAGAGAAGAACAAGGTACAGGGTATCGAGGAACGGATGGGAGCCAAGGAGATAGGGGATTTGCATTTAAATTCCTGGAGATTGTAGCTATCAGCAAAGCAAGTATACAGAAGGGAGCTCTACTGGCGGGAAGTACGAGAAAATTTACGATTCATTTCTTACTCCAGTCCACTGACTAGAACCCTTTTCGAGACACAGCAGCAAGGTTTAATTTGTCAGCATCGGCAGATTTCTTATCGAGGCGGGAGTAAATGGTGGTTTCAGCAGCGTAGATTCATACTTGGGATCTGATTATATCAGAAAGATCGTTGATGAAAATCAAGGAAAAGCGTAGGACTTAAGATAGAGCCTTGAGGGACACCTGCGGTCGTATGATAGGATCTGGGAGCATGCTCGTTCAATACGTTCTTCATTACGCGATTTGATAGAAACAATTTCATGAAGTCAAACAAGCGTCCAGATATACCATGGCCCTGTAGCTTGCGCAGAAGGCCAGCATCCCAGACCCTGTCAAATAATTTGGAGATATCCAGGGCAACAACTCGTGCTTCGTCGTTCTTATCGAGAGTCTGATATGTGTGGTGGTCGTTAGCGTGTCAGCGGCAGACCTGGCGAAGCGAAAGCCATACTGTCTATCGGAGAATAGGCAGCGGGCTATAAGATGTTGAACCACTTCAGCGTTGATGATGGCCTCAAAGACTTTGTTAAGAGTTCGGTAGGAGGCTGATAGAGCGATAATTAGTGCGGTCTGAGGGTTCTCTAAAGTTCTTAAAAACAGGAATCACAGAAGAGGACTTCCAACAAGCAAGAAGCAAGAAGAGAGACAGTAGTTGTAGAGTTTGAAGAGGAAAGACGAGAGTTCAGGGGTACATTTCTTTAAGACGATGATTGGGAATCCGTCACCTTCGCTCGCTTTATGGGGATCAAGATTTGAAATTATTTTAGAGACCAGCGAGGGGGTAATGTAAACGTCGCTTAGTTGAACCTCATTTCTAGGTGGGAAGTAGAGTGTCGATACCCCTAGACAAATTAAGAGAGCAGTTAGAGGGGAATCTACGAGCAAAGCACTCAGCCTTGTCCGCTGTAGCTGTGAGGACCCCAAATTTATTGATTAAAGAGGGATGGAAGTTTTGCTGCTGTTTAAAACACCTTTGCAGAGCCGCCAGAAGTCTTTGGATCAAACTTTCGGGCTGCTATAGTCTGCTTCCTTCTGTCAGCTTAGCGACATTGAGGATCCTCTTGCACCCATTACGAGAAGAGACAAAAAGGTGTTTATTATGGTCAGACACGTGGCTCCGATAAAGCCGGAAGAAGTGATTTCTGTGGACTATGCTGGTCGAGCAAGCAGGAGAAAACCAGAAGAGCGAATGGGGTTTAAGTTAGAACTTCCTGACTGGGATGAAAGCATCGATGCCAGCTTTTACCCGGAAGGAGACCTCGGAAGCGAGGAGCAATGAGGAGACTAAACACTTTTTTCCAAGGGACATCACACAGAAAATCGCTGAGCGCCTCCCAGTCAGCCCTTTGATAGCAGTAAGAGATTCTGCTGGTCGAAGGTTCCTGAGGGGAAGGGGAGTGGAGAGAAAAACTAACTTTTCTGAGTGGCATAGGTCATTAGCAAGCAGGTTTAGTCTAAATATACATGCAAGACAATGCTCTTTAACTTCGTTCAAAACTAAATCCTACCTTTTTAAAATAATGCTTTAGCATAAATTAAATGAATGATATTTTCTCATGTGTTCTAAGATATGAATCTAGTCGCAAACATTTGGCTCATTAAATGAAAATAGAGAACAGTATTCAAATAAAAATGATCACAGGCAAGTAATACATTTTGCTTCATGTCGGAAGAGTAGAAAAGTTAAGATTGATAGGTTAAAAAACTGATACAGCAACATAGCATGTCATGGAATCTATATAAACATTTTAAATAATAACCTATTGATATATATATATATATATATATATATATATATATATATATATATAGACTATTGTGTTAATCAGATGGATATTTCTGCCAGAATTTCTGGGATGGTGGTTTTTATAAGAGTAACTCAGACGTGGCCTCAGTGTGGATCGAACTTATTCAGTAGTAATTGATATACCGAGACAAGCTTGCTAAGCATTACACAACATAGAAATGCCCCTATAAGGTTTTACTCAGCATAGTTTAGATGTGACACAAGGCCGTAAGCATAGAGCAGCTAGTGAGGATCGAACTTTCTATTCAGTGGTAACTAATCTAGCGCGACAAGCTAACCATTATACTATGTTGAAGAGTCCAACTGAATTTCTGTAATGAGGCGTTCTCATTATTTATAGTCGGACTAAGTGACATTGTGACGAACCATAGTTAAACATGGACAGCAGAACGAGAACAATATACCCTTTTAAATTAAATAAAGAGTCCAGTTCGAATTCTGAAGGGTGCCAAGATAGTCGGACACCTAAAGAAGGCTGAAGGGAATAGTAGCTGAATAACAACAAAGGCGAGTATGCTTGTCCGACTGCAAATACTGTAAATGAATATATGTTTCTGTGGTCGATATCTTTTGGATTTCTTTATATACAAAAAATTACGTTACTGTTGTTTGCTTAGGGAAATATCGAACAACCTACCTAACGAGTTTGGGTGAATAGATGGCAGATCAGGGATGAAGGGGGATGATACAAAATAGAAATTAAAGCATATTCTTAACTTTTTTTCTTTATAATTTTCAGCAATGATTTCTTTTACTTATCTTATTTTTGGGCTTGCGAAGTGGGATTAATTTACGATAAATTCAGTGAAAACGGAACGCCTCTTATAAATTTAATGTTAAAAACGGAATAAAACTATTATTTCTTGGATCAGTTCGTTTCTGTAGAATAGCCTAAAATATATAGTGTTCATATTCTAAAAATTAAACCAATGTTAATTAGCTAATAATAATTAATCTGCTTACGAATTAATATATTAATTTTAATTTGAAATGAATTTCACGATTTATAAAATTTAAATTCTTTGAGATTTGGACAAAATTTCTCTGAAAACAATTCTTTTCTTTCAATAACAGTTTTGCGAGCTCTTATCTCGGGAAATATTTTAAAATTACCATGAATGAAAGAGGATATATTGAACTATAATTCAGCTAAATTCCAAACATTTTTCAATCGTCCACGTTAAATTTCATTCTTTCAAAGAGCATGGAAATAATTTTAATGAAACAGTCTTATGTTTTTATTAAAATAAAAGTATTTCATGATTTGGCACTCTGGTCTTCAACTTTATTTTACGCATCAGTTGCAAATATAGATCTTTTTTTTTCTTGGCATCTACAGTTCAGTTATTTTGAAGGACGCACGCATAACTTACAAATCCAGTTGAACAGAAGTAAAATGGAAAGAACTGGAAATAGCTTATCTCACTGAAAGAGTACTTGCGTAGAAAACTTCCGCATGATAGCTTCTTAAATACCAAAATTAAGAAAAACCAAATCTGGCAAAATCATGCTTACGGTTCGTGTTATAAATCTAAGCATATTTAGAAGTGTTATAACTTCAGAATCATTTGTTTAATGAGCTAAACTTTTGAGGAGATTTATTCAAAGATGAATATGGTACACATGTGGTCTTAAGAAATATGAAGTGGTTTTATATAGAAAGATCCATATACAAGTGTGTTTCATATCTGTTTATGCGTGAATACTACATATCCACCCGATTTCTATGTGTGAATTTATGGTATGTTGAATATCTATCTGGATGTGAGTTGTGTTGCAGTGGATATTGGCTCGAAACGAGAAATCGGGGAGCCGAGTTCGAATTCCAGTTGAATTCCTTGCATTACACGCAAATGCCCTTGGGAAAGGTATTAATCCATCTTTTCCCTCCAGTTATGTATTAAATAACAGCACAGATTGAGTTCTATAGCTTTGATTGGAAACTAGTCTACCACAGAAGTAATGACAACCAACTGCGGGATAATCTTCTGCCCAGTCAGTCATGTCTCTTTCGAAACATGATCGCCCAAGCGTGTATCACATATAGCACTTAACTGAATATCTATCTATCTATCTGCGTGTGTGTCTAATTATATGTATATGATTTGAAGGTTGGTTGAACCGTAAAACTGATGCACATTGTAAAGCGTTGTCTATATATAAATGCTTTTGCACCGATAATGAACACTCGTTTCTATGAATGTTCCAAATTTTAAACATTATATATTTATTAGGTACCTCCACTCATTTTCGATACATAACTTTTAAATTGAATTTTTGAAATTAAAAAGGTTTTCTTGAAACTTTTATCTTAGTTTTAATTGAAAGCTAAATGATTGAATTTACTATTTCCAGTAATCAAAATACTCTGGTGTATTTCAAACAGAAATTATATTGATTGGAATCTAAAATCTTGAGATGTAAAGAATATTTTTTCAATATTTCGATCAGTTTTGAGAGATCGACAAATTTGTAAACAAAATTTAATTCTCGGTTTTAAACAATCTTGCAGCAATAAAGTATACATCTGTGCCACGTTCTCTTTGAAAAATTAGCAAATTGTAAGTTAAATTAATCTGATTTATACAAGTATTACTTATTTATAGCATGAAATTTAGAATAAAACTATTTCTTAAATACAGAGTGTTGATCTTTCTGACATTTCCCCGGATGATTTGACATGTGATGACAGCCAGACAGACGCGAGACAAACTAAGTGTATGACAACCAGAATTGTCAAAATTGTCCAAATTTTTTCCTGCAAGGGGAAGAAACCTCGAAGCGCAAATCTTTTAATGTACACAAAGAAATTACCATACAACAAAAAAAAACTTCGAAAACGCGAAAAAAAAAAAAAAAAAAAATTAAACATTATTTTAAAAATACGAAGGCTCCACAGTTTGTATTAAACTTTTCAATTTTCGATTAGTAAATATAGACTTCACTTAATAAGTGAAGGCTAAGGCTAACAAATAAGTATTTAAAAAAGTATATACCTTTGAAAATTTATGAATTATTATGATTAAAAAATTGAAACAATTCTTTTAAATTTCCATTATTAATCAGAAAAAAATTTCTTTAGAAAATAATGCCTTTAATATATATGTTAAAGTAATTAAAAGCTTATCTAATTAAATAATGTCATTGCATTTTTTTATTTCATTATTCGGAGCAGATTTTTGGAAATAAAGGCCAAATGTTTGAAAAAATAACAGATTGATTTACAATCCTTAACGAGTTCTGCATTTAGCTAATAAAACCAATTTTCCTCACAAAATTTAATTTCTTAAAATTTCATGAATTTACGTGGAAGTGGGAGGTAACATATTTTTAATATTTTTACCAAGATTTTTTAAAAAAAGTAATTTAAAAAATAATTTCCTTCACTTTTGAATAAGTCCTGAATTTTAATTAAAATTCGACAATTATTTGATTTTTGCAAAAATTTCCAAATTAATGTTTTTCACCATAAAAACTGAGTTACATAATTACATTATCCATTGTAAATTCTCGTAACGATTTGGTTACTCGCTAACAAAAATCAAAACAAGATTTTTCTAAAATTTTGAATGTGTTAAAAAGGATTAAAGATTTTCAAAAAATAATTAAAAATACTTTCCTCTTCATAATAGCATCAACATTCTGATGGAAAATTTTCGTTTTTAATAGGTTTTGGGCCTTTTTCTTTATACTATGCTGTTTTTTTTTAGCAATTTAGTGGAGATATATATATTATTTTTTCTAAACATTTACTGTTAAATATATATATATATATATATATATATATATAGTCATCCGCAGACAGATTTGTTCAGCTATATCACAGCTCATCAGTACGGTTAAACATCCGATTACTTTTAACCCAGGATTGAAACCCGACCGAGTTGGCGTCAGTTGGCGATTCTACCTCTGAACTATAGGCGCTCGGTAGAAAGAAGCAAACTTTTAGCATATATATATATATATATATATATATATTAAAAACTTTAATCCAAAAGGAAAAGCAGGAAGGAAAATCCGAAAGACCCGATCCTGATTAATATTAGTATTTTAATATTAAAAAATGATCCAGGTGGAGGGCTCAATATAATTAATATTTAAATTACAGAGCCAATTATAAAATAAAAATAAATTTCGAAAGTTCAAAAGCGTTGAATACTCAAAAATTTGAGTATTGATAGTTGCCGATGAGATGTGAAATCTCTCTTAGGTATTTCATATTGAAATGATCATTCAACGCTTTTGAACTTTCGAAATTTATTTTTATTATATATATATATATATATATATGGGGGGGATAACCATATAATTTTTTGTATCTCAAGGAATATATAAAATATATATCAATTAATGGAAAAAGTATGAGAAAGTGTAAAAAGTTTTCGTGCGATGCGTTTCATACGGCAAGACTTCATCAGATTATGTTTATATTTATGTTGATCCGACTACACAAGCGCACGAAAAAGAGACGCCGAGAACTTTAAATTTAAAGAACATTTTTTTGAATATGTGTTTTGAATATATAATCTGGCCGATGTCAGATTTCTTTTTCTTTTTGTTTATACTTCCATCAATTTTGTTATTAAATATCTTACATTGTGATAATAGAAGAATCATAAATCATGTTGAATAATAAATTTATTGTGGAGAATCTAACAATTAAAGTTCTTTCTAAACATTTTCATCTTAGTAAATTGTTTACTCTTTTAGTAACACTTTAAAATTTCAAATTGTTTTCAGTCTCGTTACGTTAATCAATGCGTTTAATGAGTAATTTTGCAAAAAAATCTCTTTTGTGTTTATATAATATTTTGTTTAGATTCTTTGAAGTTTCTCCAATGTATTTCTTGTGACTATTATTATAGGTAATAGAGTAAATTCCTTCTCTTAGTTTTAGCTTAATAATTTTTAGTATTAATTAAGTCTTTTATGTTCTTTTCAATTGTAGTTGTGAAATAGTGGGCACAACAATTTTTTTGATTTTTGGCTTTGTCAGGAAAGACAGATTTTCTATTTTGAAATATTTTATAAACTTTTTGTTTTGCATTGAATATGAAATAGCTAAGGTGTTGAAGGATTTTGAAAGTATTTTCGATGTATTTCTTCTTTTCTTGTAAATATCGAGAGATTCAAATTCTGATTACACTTAATTCCACTTTGTCACACTTCCTTCCCCTTATATATATGTAATTGCATATTTGTATAGCAATCTCTCTTTTATACATCAGTTCTGTATTCCATTATAAGGTTTGGTTTTCACGATGATGTTCAAGTTAATAGTTAAGTTTTTGTTGTTGTTTATTAATTGCAAAAATATTTGGAGAGAGTAGTGCTATTCTTGCATTTATTGTTATTTAAAGTCAAATTTATGACAGTAGAAGTGGTATTTTTATTGATATTCTGTTGAACCAAAATAATATTTAACGACGCCATCACAATGGTTGATAGCTTTCTAAATTATACATTCGGTCATGCATTGACTTACTTTTTCGGTATTTACAATTATTTTTGGTAGGGTTACTGTTATTAAAATTATATATATATATATATATATATATATATATATATATATATATATATTTATAGGTTGTTACAAAAATAATGGCCAATTTCCGAAACATAATTTTTTTCTAGGAAGGTTAAATGTAGAAATGTCGAAATTAGTCAAAATATATGCATTTATGCACTTCTGCCACCGGTCGACGAGTTTATTTATTCCTCATTGATAAAAGGGATTGGCTGTGATTCAACGAAATCTTTTGATTCCACCTCTGGTTTGTACGTAAAGATTTTACCATTTCAAATGTGCTTAAGTGCTTTAAACAATGATAATCAGTGGGTGACAGACCAGGAGAGTATGAAAGATGTGATAAATTCTCGGATCTCAAGTCTGTGAGTATTACAACGACATTCTTGCAACATGTGGCCGCTCATTGTCGTGGAGCAAAATTTGACCACGTCGATTTGACAACGTAGGTTTCAATTTTTTCAGACGTGCATGCATTCTAGCAAGTTGATTGCAGTAAAGCTTCCTGCATTAATGCGCTGATTAGATTTTAGAAAGCCTTAGTGGATAAAACCAATTGCAAACCACCAGACATCCACCATAATCTTTCCCTGATGCAGCTTTGTCTTTGGGAAACCTGTGGTGGACTCATCACGACCAAGCCATTCCCATGATTATTTACGGTTACCATGAAGGATCCACTTTTCATAACAAGCGACTATTCGGTCAAGAAAGTGATCGTTGACGTTACGCAGAAAGAGCATCGAGCACACTTCAAAAACACCTTTTTCGATTTTCATTTAGATCATGAGTAATCCATTTATCGAGCTTTTTCACCTTGCCTTTGTATCTGTAAAAGGGATGAGACTGTTGCAGTGCTGACATCGACACTGACTTGGGTTTTGCTCAAAAACTGCTTGCAATTGTTCGTTGTCAAGACTGTATGACCATCCTCTATTTTCTTTATTTTCAAGGATCTCAGCACCGGAATTTCTGGAACCACCTGTATGGATGTGGTCCAGAAATTCCGATCACTTGTGGACCCGTCTTCCTATATACTGTTGATATTGGCAGAAGTATGGGAGGCACTGTGCCCAATTTTGAGCTCATGCAAGAAAAGTAAACGATCATGATTTGTCATGTTTATAGTTAAGGGCTTCTATGATTCAAGAATGCTTCTGTCTAAAAAAATAAGTTAAACATTATTAAAATGCACACATTAATTATTAATTAAGCCAAAATTCACCTAATATATACCGAGAATACTATGTTAAAATGGATTTTCAAAATACAACACTTCGAGCAGGCAGTATTTTTGTAACAACCTAATATATATATATATATATTGTTTAATATTTTCAATACTTATCGACGATTAATGCTTAGTATTGGAGCGCGTAGATATATAAATTATGAACATGAGAAGTCCGTGTGAAGGTAAACAAGCAACCATTCAGTATTGATACCTATGTTTATAATGCATCTATCTATCTAATGGATTTGTGCTCGGCGGCAGTGGTATATATATATATATATATATATAGAGAGAGAGAGAGAGAGAAAGAGTGAGTGAGAACTTCATTAGGGGAAAGAAAAGTGTGTACATACATCAATTCAGGCACGTTTTCTATTTCTATCTACTATTAAAATATTAACCCAACCTTATTTCATATCAATACTAATTAATACAGTTTGTTTCTGTTCTCTGGTGCATTGCGAATTTGCTGATGTAATTTGGATAATAAAATAACTAGCTCGTTTCATCTGCTATTTCTGAAAGTCATGCACGTCACACTTAATTTCCATACCAGGAGTTGAATTTTAGACATATTCTGGGGGGAAGGACAGCATCCTGTTTTCAAGTCGAGACAAGGTTTATTTCATCACGATGTTCAATCGAGTGATCATAACATTTGCTATATTTAGATGGCAATTGATTCATTACGTGGGTGAGAGATATGCCAGGAATACTTAAGGGTAAGTGGAGGTTTGCACCATATTAGATTCACGAAGCGAGGTACCAACCTCTATTTTGATCAACACCAAAGAGTAATAGAAAAAATATTGCTGATGAAAGTCATTGTAGTAAGAAATTTATTAGGTTGTGTCATAATTTCCGTTTTTGTTTATCAACTTTATTCTTCAAAATATAAACAACAATTATAGTTCATTCAATTATGTATTCACCATTTTCTGCAGGGACATGTTGTCAATTATCAAGCGACTCTTCGATGCCTTTTCAATAAAACTCCCAAAAAGCGAAAATGTTTTCGACAAACTCTTAAACCTGGTTGACATTAGAAAGACTTTTCTCAAACACCGCATTCTGTGAAATTGAAAAAGATAATAACAGGTTGGCACAACGTCAGGTAAATATGACAGGTAGGGTAGAACAGCTCAACTGAGTTCGAAAATTCTTTTCTGTGTTATTGTTGTATGTGGTCTTGTGTTATTCTTATTCTATGAAAGCATGCAGCCTTGTTTCATTATTACTGCATGTGGCCTTGTTTCATTCTTACTCTATGTGGCCTTGTTTCATTCTTACTCTATGTGGCCTTGTTTCATTCTTACTCTATGTGGCCTTGTTTCATTCTTACTCTATGTGGCCTTGTTTCATTCTTACTCTATGTGGCCTTGTTTCATTCTTACTCTATGTGGCCTTGTTTCATTCTTACTCTATGTGGCCTTGTTTCATTCTTACTCTATGTGGCCTTGTTTCATTCTTACTCTATGTGGCCTTGTTTCATTCTTACTCTATGTGGCCTTGTTTCATTCTTACTCTATGTGGCCTTGTTTCATTCTTACTCTATGTGGCCTTGTTTCATTCTTACTCTATGTGGCCTTGTTTCATTCTTACTCTATGTGGCCTTGTTTCATTCTTACTCTATGTGGCCTTGTTTCATTCTTACTCTATGTGGCCTTGTTTCATTCTTACTCTATGTGGCCTTGTTTCATTCTTACTCTATGTGGCCTTGTTTCATTCTTACTCTATGTGGCCTTGTTTCATTCTTACTCTATGTGGCCTTGTTTCATTCTTACTCTATGTGGCCTTGTTTCATTCTTACTCTATGTGGCCTTGTTTCATTCTTACTCTATGTGGCCTAATAATTAAAAACAAAAAGAACACTTATACTTGGCATCAGAAAGAGGCAGTTTGAAATTTCCATAGCACGTAATGAGGAAAAATGTTTAGAAAGTTTGATACTCACAGGACATATTGAAAGCCAAGAGGGACAGATGCAAATAACGCAGAACCTACCTAGCAAGTTTGAGTAAATGGATGGCGGAACAAGGTTTAGGAGAGATAACAGAAAGACAAAATTTATTAAAAGCTTCAAAGGATAGGAAGTTGTGGAAAGCCATGATCGCCATAATCCCGAAGAAATATGGCACATTGAAGAAGAAGAAGCTTCCATTTCCATGTAAAATAAAAGATATGTTAATGTATACCAAATTTACCATTACAATTATTCCCTCTAAACGGAAAGTACTTGACTCAACCTAATAACAAAATTAGACGAGTTGCATTAATTCTAATAAAAGTAACAGAAGACACATACTTGATTCCTGTTTTAAAATAAAAGAACGTTTTGTGTTAAACAGTATTAGACTTCGATGGTTAATATTGCTGTTTCTAACTCTTTGAGCCTTCTCTCGAGTGAGCATCTCTTTAACAATAATTGTTATTCTTCATTTTCGTTTTAGTTAATAGCACGACATAAACGGCCTACTTTAGATACAAGACATAAACCCTTTTTTGGTCGAATATTGTTGCTATATATATAAATTTCTATATCTTTATCTCATTATATATATATATATATATATATATATATGAGGATAGGTTTGTCACTTTTCTGAGCAGAGTTGTAATTTCAAAGTTTCGTGATGGAATTATTGTGATGTCTTCTCTCTACATGAATTTTGTTTTCCTGCTATTAATGGTCTATTTTCATACCGATATAGATCATTTTATGATAAAAATCTGCTTGGCAAAAATGCCTTTCTACTCGTACATTACTGAAAAAACAGCAATTTTAACCCGAAGCATAATAACAATTTAGCATTATATATATATATATATATATATATATATATATATATATATATATATATATGATTAATGTAGAGGAGTTTGTAACTTAACTGAGCAGTGTTATGCCGACTTTGAAGTTTTTATTATGTCTTCAATTGTCACGGTTAAATTCTGCAACGTATTTTGTAAAATTTCGTACATATATCGGTCGAGTTTTGATCCCGGCTGGAAGCAAATGAATGTCTAGCCACACTGATGAGCTGTGCTACAGCAAAACAGACTTGTATGTAGATTAATAATAATAATAATAATAATAGTTATATATATATATATATATATATATATGTTTCACTTTATCGCCTATTCATCGAGAATTCGTGTCACTAAAAGTTTTGATTTATTTGTTTAATAATATGCTACTCGTGATATATTGTGTTACATGGAGTAGCAGTAGGTAAGAAACTCTGTAATTAACTATTGATAAATCTCACATTTCATGACAACTTTTCAAGTGTCTAGACGAAGATTCATTTATGTTGGTCTTGGAAACCAGTTTCAATCGAGCAAAGTAAATCTCAGTGTGAAATGAAGGAAACTGTACAATAGCACATCTTGTAAATGTCTTTGCCATATTAAATGCATTTATTTGCTATTGCAAGTTAATCTTGTATTGTCTATGACCAGGAAAAAAGCAAGTGGGGTTTATTGGACATTTAACAGAGAATTTTAAGATTGTAAGTTCTTAAATTTATGTCTACGCATTTTAAAGAAACGATGGTAAATGGACATTACACTATGCATTAGCCTCGCTTTTCTATTAAGTATATTCTCAATTCCAGCTTTCCGCTCATAAAGACGCAGGCATAGACCTGCTCGTCATACACAGGGAATACATTAAGCATACACGCTCGCATACTCATTAACCTTTCTTTCCGGAGTTTAGTCTTCGGTATGACAATAAACTTCACCCGGGCACAATGCCCATGATCGAGAGTTAATTGCTGTTCTAAGTCCCATCCTAACACAGGATGCTAGCTACTGATAGGGTCTCTGCTATTGGTAAATAGTGAACATCTAAACAAACAAATAAAAACCATGAAAGTATAAAAATACATTTTTAATAGTAAAATGACCAACAATACATTTTAAAACAAAGCACAAGCAATACATTTTATAATAGGAAAACCAACAATATATTTTCTGGCAAAATGACGAGAAATATATTTTATAGTAGAATCACCAATACATTTTATATTAAAATGACCACCAACACATTTTCATAGTAGAATAACCAACAATGCGTTTTAAAGCAAAAGCACCAGCAATATAGTAGAATTACCAACAATACATTTCATAACAAAATGACCAACAATATATTTTAAATAGTAAAATTACCAAAAAATATATTTTAAAGCAAAACAACCAACAATACATTTTATAGCAACATGACCACCAATACATTTTATCTGTTGTTGAAGGCATATACTCGAGTTCAAAATGTATTTAGCTGAAACTGTTAAATTGTTCAAAATATTTAGACTTTTAGAATAACCCATAGTAGTGTTGATATACCGCGAAATGAAGTGAATCAACATGAAAGAACTCTTTTTATGACATTAATCCATTAACTTCAACAAAACTGCAACGTAAAAACATGTATCACCACCTCTAGTAATTAAATTGTGAAAGCATAATAACATATATCATTTTTATTACTTCAAAGCTCCCAAGAAAATTAAAATTTAACATTAAATGACCCATATGTAGTTGATATACCGTTAAACAAACAAATTAATAAACTTTTCAGAGTTCACAAAAATATCGTTTCCACCTATACTCTTCTTCTATGTGCCGTGTCTCTTCAGACCGTAGGTGGTAATGACTCTTCACCGCCTTCTTCACTGTAGCTATTAGCATAATTTGTCCTTTTGCCAATCCTTCCAACCCTACGCGTTCTACTATCCATTAACGCAATTTTAGTATCCCCGACATGTAACTGGCATTTGGGGGCTCCTCTTTTTACTGGTGACCTTGCATTCAGTTTTATTGTAGTTTATGTTTAGTCCTTTCTTCTCGCTTTCCTTCGCTACCTTATGTAGGAAGATATTTCTAGTGAGAGTCAATTTTTCCCAAAACCGCCTCTCTTATTCCTTCAAGAAATTATCAGATAATTCTAAGTATAAGTGTCTTTTTGGTTCCAGTTTCCTTAAAACTATCTCGCTGCTTACGTAATCCGTCAATGTTATTCCAAGCATCCTTCTGTAGGAATCACATTTCTCTAACGTTGAGTTTTCATTTCCTCCAGCATTAGCTACCATAGAAGACGATTAATGTTAGATAAAAGTTCAGCACTGTTTTTTTACTACCTCAGCCTTAAGGTGAGGGTATTGGATTCGTTCGCGTTTGTTTGTTTCGTTATCTGTCTGTCCGTGGTCAAGATATCTCAAGAACCACTAAATAGATTTGAAAGAAACTTTCAGAGATGATTGGCGTCATGACTGGCACAAACTGATTAGATTTTGGGTTCGATTTGCTACGGAATAAGGCTTCTGGAATATTTTCCGGTTTTTATTGATAAAATTTAATTTTTGCCTTTCAAATGCCAACTACTGAATTACCCCTATATCATTTTAAATACTGAATTACCACCTCTGTTTCATTTCAAGTGTGCATTTAATTTTATGAGTGTTCGTGTTGCCGTTTGTATTTTTTTTGAGTGCAGTCAAGTTCGTTGTAGTTACTCTTTTTCATTTTAATATTTTTCTCTTGCTAATCGCTGAAATGATGTTTGTATTGCCCTAGCAGAAGCTTGCTGTCTTTGACTGCTCTTCCTAATTTCTAATGAATTATCATGTTTCTTAATACTTTGCCTAGATTTTAAAAAGCTTCTTTGACAATTTCAATGAGCATTCTGATTTCGGTGTCATATATCCAGTCGTCTGTTAAAGTCCTTCACTGATATGTAAACTTCTGTACTTGTTTGATATTGATGCCACCAATTTGTAGTTCGTATTTTAAAATTTTGTTTTTGCTGACAACCATACATACTGTCATTGTATGGTTTCTCGGACACTTTTCACGCTTAGGTCGTCTCCCCAGGCCTATACTATCAAGAAGTCACTTGATATCAAACCTGAACATTATGGTCTGAATGCCAACGTTCTATCCAAGCTGTCATCAATATTCAGTAGTGGTACATAAAGCCACAAGAATAAATGTCTGTGGTAAAATAATTACTGCGGAGTGATGATTTCTTTTTCTTACTTTAAATGTGGAATCGGAAATTTGCTTTTTCGTTGGGCTGAGATCATTAAAAATGAAGGTAATTGCATTTTGATAAATAATATTTAAATGAATTTCATTTGCATTTGTTTGTTTTTATCATTTCTGGTAAAACGTAACTATTTTCTGAATACCGACTAGCATAAAATGCACATGTAATTGGTGCCTCAGCTGAAACTATAAGATCTGGATTATCGGAATAGATCAAGCGGTAGACCGGCAAGAATCGTTATCAATCATCTCATAGATAACACAGGAATCAGAAGGAAAAGACTGGCCAGAGGTCCGGATGATAGGAAAGGTTAGGAAGAAATGTTCAGAAGTGGTCGTTTGAGGGCGATTCAATATGATTACTGAATTATCGAAAATTCCAGATGTACACGGATGCACGGGTGAATATACTGTAGTTTTTCATTATCGAAATACAACATATCTGGCATTATGATGTATTACATTTATTAAATAGTCGTATCAGGGTGAATTTACATTCACAAACCCATATACACGCACATACACGATTGCATAAGTAAAACCTACATCTCCGTGGCCTTATGCTAGAATAATAATTATTTACTCTTAGGTGTCTAATAGGCGTGAGAGGTTAACTTTTAGGAAATTTCGCTTATTAATAACACCTCATATATATATATATATATATATATATATATAAAGGAAAACTCAACACGTCATTTCAATTGGTTATAAATCATAATTCATTTCTATGAGCTTAATTAACTCATTTCATCAGACCTTAAAGTATTCCTTTCATTTGGTACAAAATATTTTGCCGGAATAAGCATTTTCTTTAACTGAAGAGGATAAAAATAAAAATAAAAATTAAAAATTAAAAATAAAATAAGGAGGAGGAAAAGCGTCAGGACTCAGGCATTGGCGTCAAATCTGTCTGGAATATATATATATATATATAAGAAAATATTTAGGCAGACACGTTATTTCATGGTAAATCGGAAGCATAGGCCTATTTCAGGCGAACCATCATCAGCTTCGATCTTTATTGTAAAGAAGATTTTACACGAATGAAATTCATTAGAGTTATCCTACCACTGTATGTACTGGATACTCCTTTGGATTCTTCTATATCTACACCGCATGCTTATATATATATATATATATATATGTGTGTGTGTGTCTTAACTTGCTCATTATCTATCTATCTATCTATCTACACTTGCGTGTATAATCAGTAGATTTTATTGTTGAAATCTAAGCTAGTGCCATAAAATATCCAAGTCGGGAAGGAAAAAATAATTATTAACTGTTAAACGTTTTCTTGTTATTGTCTTTCATTCATTTTCGCCCTTTAAGCTTAAAACTATGGTAATTTAACCAACTATTAAAAAAACTGTGTATATGAGAAAACTCAAGGGAATAATGCTAAGATTTGTTTTTCTTTTGCAGAATCGCTAATCCGTATATTTCTTCATACTATTCAAATCTCACTCTTGTTCCGTTACACATTTTTTTTCTCAAACAATACGTAATTCTTTCGAGTTTATTATTCCGGCACCTTAGGCAGCGCATGCGCAGTTCGTACTCAAAGTGCAAGATCCTTCAAGTATTATGAATGTTAATGCGTGCATACAGGAAGGCTTTTAAATTATGTTTTGTAGCTGAGATGTTTGCTTCCTTTTTAGTAGTGCGAATGGTCGGTGTTTGGGCTTAGTGGAAAATGTTAAATGTTATTTTCAAGGCAGATATGATTTACAGAACACAATTTTCTGAGCCGTATTTAGACTTGTACTATACTAAGATAGACTTAGTAAATATAAAAAAAGTATCCCCCGTGTAATTTATCTTTTCTTTGTTGTATATGTGGTTAATGCCCATCCCTGTGAGAAATACCTACTCGTATTGACTTACAAAGTAAAAAAAAAAAGAACCCCAAACAAACAGTCAGTTTTAAAAGTTGCTGTTTGTCACTTTACAGAGAGAGAGAGAGAGAGGTTTAAAATTGAAAAAAATTAAATTGAAAAAATAAAAAAATAAAAAAAAACTGCCAAAAAGATTATTTATAATCAATCAAATGTATACGAATATGGAAGAAGGTTAGAAAAGATTTTCAAAAAATAAGATTTTGCAACAGAACAGATATAGATTTAAAAGAATTTTGATTTAGAATATAGCCAGAAGGTTTCACAGACACAGCCAAAAGTCTGCAACCGTGCGGAACCAACTACCACAAATTTTCAGTAACGTACTTAATTTATTAGAAAAAGTAATTTCTAAGGGTTTTTTCCCCCCAGATACTGTAATATCAGGACGTGCATTGTGGTGCAAGAAGTCAAAAGAAGTAGAGGAAGAAGGACATACCGAATAAGTTTGTGTGAATGGATGGAGAAGCGGGAAAAATAGTGACGGTAAAGCATCAAAAGGGAGGAAGCTATGGACAGCCATGATCATCCACGTAAAGAAGCAACACTACACATAAAAGAGAATATCGCTAAACAAAACTGCAATAAATGAATTATTTTTCAATATTCTTACAATTAGATTTTATCGTCTAGCAAATTAAAAATTGAAAACTACCCGAGTATTTTATAATGACCAAGCATCCATATAACTGAAACTAATGCTTTCCTTTATTTCCACATAAGCGACAGCAAATACACAGAAAGCAGACAGAATTTGTGAAAATTTGCACCGAACAACTAATCTTTGTGTTGGAGTTCATTTTTTATCGACCTTTAACATATGAACGTTAAAAGACGCTAAATACAGAATGAATAATGGGTACGGCAGAACAGAATAGTCAAAATTTGCAGCGTGATCAGTGACCTTCAAACTGTTGTGGGCTTTTGCGTTATTGTACTGAATGAGAATGAGTTATTTTTTAACCTGTATCTGTAAATTCAGGCCTTCAACTTCATCGATCTCGCGATTTATCGGGCAGAGTAGGTGGCTTAAAAAACAAAAACAAACAAAAAACAAAACAAAACAAAAAGAAAAAAAAACAACCCGAAACAGGAAAATTATGTCTATCGTACTAAAAAAAAAATTGCCTTACACTGGTGGCTCTATAAGCTTTTTTCTTTTGAAGGAGAATTCGCACGTGGATTGTTTCTTTTTATTCTAACCGAGTAATGACGCTGTTACTCGTTAAAGGCGATGATGCAGGCAAAGAAGTCAACTTTAGTCTCATAACTGTTCATCAAGCCCTGACAGACGTGCGTTCTGTTTTTTTTATTGCGTCAGCATCCGTGTGACCCAACTAGCACGATCCTCGTGATATCTCAACTTTGTCGAAAATCAAGTTGTCTTTATCTGTTCACTGGCTAAATATGAAGGAGTAACACTATAACTGTGAAATTTTGCATGTATTAATGTCTGCATTCTTTCATTTCACGTAATGTGACTGTTTAAAGAAAACTATTCATCCTGTTGGTCAAAATAGTCAGCAAAAGCAGATATGACGTCATCATCACTGCGGTACTGGTTTTCCAGGCAACTGTTTTTTGATGTTGAGAAAAGATGATAGTCAAATTCGTAGAATAAGGAGGGTGATCAACCAGTTCAAAGCCAAAGTCACGCACGAACATCCACATCAAGGACTTGTGCGCTGGAAAATTATCCTGACAAAACAAGTCTCCTTTCGTCAGTTTTCCTGGATGTTTGGTCGTGATAGCCTTTCGTAACTATTTCAACAAATTGGCATAGTACTCTCCATTGATGGTCTGGCCCTTTTGAAATAGTCATTAAACACAAAAGAACATTTTGAATTTTGAGAAGGCAGTGTTCTTTTGGAAGTAATCTCTTAAAAGGTGGACGATGACGGCCTTAAGCTCATTGTCAAACCACTTTCTACTTAGGATTATATTTATTTATCCTAAGAAGAACTAATTTGTAATTAGTCCCTCTAACTGCATCTAAAAATTATTGTTAGCTTCATCTGAACTCCTAACGATCTATAATCGGCAGGAGTCTCGTGTCTTTTTGAATATACGTTTTTAGAATTCAGAAAAAATGTATTTGTAATAAAGTTTGGATAAGACCGTGATGGAAGAGAAAAAAAAATGAAAAGAAATAAAAAGAGTATTTATACAAAATAATATTACCCGTGAAATGATGATACGGTGATTTTTTTTTTTTTTTACAAAAATACTTCAGTAAAATAAAGTTACCATTATTTCAAGGGTTTATACATTTTATGCAGCGGCTAGTAATGTTTTCGTTCTTTTCGCTTCCAAAGAGCATTTAGAACAAGCACACAAAAATCGGCACATTATTATCAGGTTGAAGACAAACAGAAGCCACAAACTTAGTTACTATGTTTCAAACAGAACTTGAGTTTCCGTTTTTCTTCAGGTTCTTCTGCTGTGTTATTTCAGGTTGTAGGCGATCACACCTCTCCATAATTAAAGAGCACTAACTACATGGCCTTCGTCGAATAGTTCCGCGTGATATTCATATGATTTTCTGTATGTGGAGAACTGTAATACTGACACATCTTAATATGAATATACTACCCATTGTTTGGGTAATTTTATTTTTTACGACTTATTGGCATTTTGCTGTTTATTTAAAGACTGAAAATATTTTTAGACTGTAGAAAATTTTGGAAGTAATAATAATTTCTACTGATACTAATTAACCCATAACTGGGAAGAAGAAGGGGTGAATTCATATCTTAACCATGGGTATTTGAATATATATGAATATAACGAACCCAAATGGAATGTGGTTCTCCGATTTCAAGTCGTTATCCATTACACCACCCACACATCCAAGCTCACAGCATCTGGTATTTTTAAGTGGTCACCTCTCTGGCAACTGACCTGCCCAATCTTATGTCAGTCTTTTTACTCCTACGGTGTTAGTATTGAACAACCAAACAATAAGCGGTTAATAGTTTCAACATGTAGCTCACATACTCTAAGTATTTGGTCAACACTACTTTTTTTTATTATGTTTGCTAAGTAATTCCTGGTGAATAGGCTTGTTTTTTAAAAATTATTTCTACATGTAATTTTTTTTAAAGAAAATGATAATTTAATTATTTTATGAGTATCATTATTTTATGCGTCAGTTAGTGATCTTTTCCTCTTTTCAATGTTGAGATGATTTTAGGTTTAGCTGTTGTAACATGATTATTAAAGTGTAAGCACAAATGCAGACTCCACATTATTATTATTACGTTAAAAATTGAACTGATTCTTTTTTATTATTTAGGTTGAATCACTTGCTAAGGAAATACCGTTAAGGTGTTCTCCTAACAAATATCTTGCTATGGTGTGCCGCTTTTGCTGGGTTGCAGTATAAAAGAAAACGCACTCACAAACAGAAATCTGATCAGCGTCATATAGATTCAGTGTAGAATTATATCAAATACTTTCTAAGTTTTCGCTGCGACACGATCGAATCAGGTTACTAATTTTGAAAGGTAGGGTGTTTTATTTGTTTCAATTCCCATGTATCTAGTCAGTGACTCATCATTTGATCATGAAATGTGTGAGACAGATAATCACGTGATGTCTGAGAATAGAATTCGGTAAACAAGAGCATTTCCATGATGTCATTGAATAATGGAAAACTAACGGGAAGAAGGAAATATAAATATAAGTTTGGCTGACAGTTCTTCCATTAACCGGGGTGCTGATGACTCCATCCCGGTTCCTAACCACGTATAAACAGGCAAATATCTTGGATCGCTACCGAGGATTTAAAAATGTGTTATCAAAAAGAGCTACGTTAAAGAGATTACATTAAGTTAGAAAAATTAACATTATATCTTAAAATAAAGAGTTCTTTTAATAATTGCGACTCTTACAAGATATCAAAATAGACCGAAACTGACCTGCAACATTAACTTATTGTGTTCGAACCATTGTTGTCTATAGCAGCATATAAAAATTTGTTTTGTGAAATTTTAACTTGTCTTCTAATCTTTTCTTGTCCTTACAATTAACTTATTGTGTTAACTTATTAACTTATTGTGTTAACATTATTATTATTAATATTATTAGTTATTATTATTATTATTATTGTTAACATTAACTTATTGTGTTCGAACCATTGTTGTCTATAGCAGCATATAAAAATTTGTTTTGTGAAATTTTAACTTGTCTTCTAATCTTTTCTTGTCCTTACAATTAACTTATTGTGTTAACTTATTAACTTATTGTGTTAACATTATTATTATTAATATTATTAGTTATTATTATTATTATTATTGTTAACATTAACTTATTGTGTTCGAACCATTGTTGTCTATAGAAGCATATAAAAATTTGTTTTATTAAATTTTAACTTGTTTTCTAATCTTTTGTCCTTAAAAACGTGTAAATGCTACGGCTCATTATTAGTGCTGTCGTGTAGTTCTGCCATCGAATTCCAAAAACATCATAGGAAAATAGAAACAAGGAAAATAATGCAGTCAGAAACAAACAGCTGAAAGTTTAGGACACACAACGAGGAAAGAGAGCTTGGAAAATTTAACATTCACAGGACATACGGAAGACAAGAGAAGCAAAAGGACACAGTAAATACCCTACTTAACAAGTTTGAGTGAACGGATGCTAGAAAAATGACGAAGCAAAGGGACAAGTTACTTAGCGCAACAAAAAGTAAGAAGTTATGGAGAGCCATGATCGTTTATGTCTCTTCGGAACATAACATAAAAAAAGAATTGGTACTGTCAGCGAGACTCCCACAAATCCACTAGACGAATCTCTTTCATTTTCTTACTTTCTCAATGCGTACATTCTCTCCTGACGTGAACAGTCATGGCTCTCCACAACCTCTCACATTTTGTAAGCCATTATAGTACATCTCCGCTTATTTACTTAAACTTGTCAAGTTGCTTACTCGTTGCTTTTCACGACTTCTATATTCTATGTGTCATGTGTGTTTTCCATTCTCCAAGACTTCTTTCTTCACTATGTCCCCATTTGCAATTTAATATTTTTTCATTTCATTGGCAGCAGTTTCATTTGTAGTTATACTTTAACTTTTTATCTCAGTATGTGCGTTGGGGTGCAAGGATTCGAGTTGGGGGTGCGATAGATATCGGCTCAGAATGAGAAATCGGAGAGCCGAGTTTAAATTCCAATTCGTGTTGAATTCAATTTATCTCTTCTTCCTCCCGCTATGGGTTGAATAGCAGGACAGATTGGGTTCTATACCCTTAGTTGGCAACCAGTTTAACGCCGAAAGAAATGACAACCTACTGCGAGAAAATCTGGCTAGTCAGTCATTAATCGAAAAAGACATGATCGCCCAAGCGTGTATCACGTATGGCAATTAACTAACCGAATATATAATTAACACTATGAACACTTTTTTGCTGACAACTACGCGTTTGATTTTCTTATAATTAATGTTTAGGTCTTCTTGTTTTCATCATCTGATAGTTCATGTTTTCATTAAAATTTCTTCAATTGTCACATGATTTGTCTATATTATTCTAATATAATAACCTGTAGTTTGAAAAAAATTACCTCATGGACGTCCGTGCGTGAAAGAATCTCGTTGGGAAGCCATATTATTTTTATGTAGACAAAGCGCATCAAATTCACGGCTACCACAAGATTTGAGGAGGTATAAATATGGCTGCTAAGTAGTACTCGGGAGGTGTGTTCTCGTGTGAACACGACACTCTACTGAACGACACTCTCTTTGGCATTCTCGTGTGTGAGATTACTAATCAACACTTTTTTTGAGAAGAACTATTTTGCGTTTGAGACTACTCAACTGCAGAACCATATCTCTTTTGCCTTAAGTTTCTTCTTCATTTGTAACGTAATTGTTCCGAACTCATTATCGGAGAAGAAGGTAGACATCACAGAACATTTCGTCTCTTTTTTATTCGTTATTCTGCTGCTGAAATCAGGTTATCGCTTTCTTTTACTCTCATATATTAAGATTTATTTTCAACATGTATGGTGTGCGTATTTTTTTATGAAATCAAAATAATTGAACGATTTCTGTAACTATACATTGTATCATGATTTACAAATGTTTATAAAATATTCAAAACATGGAATCGAAAAATTATAATTCTATAGAAAAGGCAATTCAAATTATTGTAGCTTCAATGCTTTATTCTAAATATTTAGAATATAAAATTATTTCATGAGTTAGCAGATAATCGGAGTACCATACTGGGTCATCCATAGCCTCTACTAGGGAAATGAAGTTTCTTGGCGACGACTCAGTTTTCTAAAAATCATCTGACAGGTTATTCTGTGATATATGATAACATCAGCAGGAAGTAACCTTTTACTCTGAGAGATGTGAATTCATGCATTTTCAAAAGAACTTCGAATTAAATGAACACAGACCGTAGCAGATAGAATCGAAGTAGGCTTGATTGATTACTTTTAGATGATAAAAATTTATTGGCGATTGTAACTGATACAGGTCCTACTATTTGATCCATAACGGGGTGTGTGAAAAAGAGGTAGATTCATGCACGTTCATTATTAGATAAGTGAATATAACAAACCCGACTGAAATATGAACTCGGCTCTGCGATTTCCAATTCCTTGCCGTTATCCAATACATCAGCCGTACATCCAAGCTTACATCACCTGGTATTCCAAAGCGGTCACCCATTTAGGTACTAACCAAGTTGGACGTTGCTACCACTTCGGTGATTTTATGAAAATCGGTGTTTTAACATGATATAACCATAAGACTCCGAATTGGTATCGAAGAATCCATTTTTCCCTTCTGTTAACAGTTACACCAACTCTGCTCTCTCTTTCTAAAATGTTTATGATTTTTAAAGGAATGTTTCTCATTTTTATTATTTTTCAATAAAAAAATATATGCTTCTGTGTTTGTGTGTGTATATATGTGTGTGTGTGTGTGTGTGTGTGTGTGTGTGTGTGTAAATGATTGAATTCAAGGTTTTGGAATTTTACGTATGCATCGAGTAATCACGGTTTTACAAAACTCATAAAAGCCGTTGCTGATTTTAGAATATAAACGGTTTAATAACAGCATAGACTTCTTTATCTGCGTGAAATCTCGGCTCTAACGGGATAAAGAGATAATTAACACGAGACGCACAAATTATTTGAGTCTTATTCATGTTCCTGTGTGTTCGTCCCTCTTACAAGAAACGCCATCGGAATCTCAACTAAAGGAAAAAATACAAATAAATCGTTAAATAGACAAAAACGACAGTTTAAACCAATTAAGAAAATATAATATCTATATTCAATTTTTAAAATGATGAGTACACTTGTATAAATACGGCGCCCGTCTTTGAATGTGCACATTTTGTTTGTTAAATTATCTAAGTTTTGAACTAAAACCGATTTTAAAATTTAATTCGAAATTAAATCTGGTTTTTAAAAAATTCATTAAGAAACAGAAAAACAACTTTGAAACAAAGAAAATCAATTTTGTAAAGATACTATGTCATCTTTAGGTTACTGACTTTAGGTCTATCCATCAAGTCAGAACTAATCTGTGTACAATATTTTAATCAGTCCATGTGTTGTTTAATTCGGATTGATTTCCTGGTCAATATTGTCCGTGGTTTTTCATAAAGTTTTGGCTGTATGTACTCAACATGAAAAAGAGTTCTGAAGAAACTAGATACAAGAATTAAAACAACCCGTCTAACAAAATTCACACAAAATACGTATGTTATTGTGGAACACATTCCATGCACAATAGTCTTACCTTACCCGTGCGGGTTAGTGAAAATGTTCCAATACGCCCAATTTAGGTTTGAAACCGTAGACAGCCCTGCATTCTCTATATGTACACGATCATCAGATCTAACAGCATCAAGGATTTTCTTGTAGAGTTGTTGACAGGCTTATACCAGAATTAAAACGAGCAATTTCTGGTAGATTTTTTAGAAATCACCGTAGAAATGCGTCGAATCGTTTGTAGAAGTGTTGCTGATAAGATTCAGCATTGTATAGAACATTAAGTGGAAGCATTTTGAACCTGTTAAATAGCGTATTAATCATAAAAAATCATGTTACTTTGATGTGACGATACTTATATTATTAAACTACAGTAATTTGTATTTGTTCAATAAAAATAATAAATAAAATGGGCGTTACTTTTGCTGCAGTGTGTGTGTATGTGAGTGACTGTGTGTATGTGTCTGTATATTGTTTTGCTCTGAAAATCGCATTGTGCAGTGAAGCTGACAATCACTACGTAGTGTTGATTCTTATGTCTAACGTGCTTATATTTATAAAGACTATCTCTGATTCTAAAGACTTTTCACTTATAAAAATAGCATATTTTAAAGATTATAAATTTATTTTAAAATTTACTATATTCATGGGTCGGTAACATTTGTAGATATAAACAGGGTAGACAATCAATACATGATTAGATCATGTGAAATCTAAAGGAAAACCAAGAAAATATATAGGAATAACCGAAGGCCTATTGGTGACAGAGAAGTTACACACAAAAAACATCATTTGCCATCGACTTGCTATACTCCTGGGCTGGTGTCCTGCAAAAAGAGAACACGGCTTACGATATTTCTCTCGCTGGTTCTTTTAATCGGAGCAGCAAGTTAGTAACCTACAACTTTAAATGGCTCTTGAGAATTCTATTAGATGAATATTTAGTAAAAATATCTTTTTTACATAAAATGTAATTTTTTTTTTTGATCATTTCACCCCGAGCAAGGCAGTAATACCACTGATGAGCTGAGGGCTACATAACTATAAAAAGATTAATTAGAAAAGAGTGAGGAGTAGTACAAACTAGTTAGAAAGGAGCAATAGAAAGCTGAGAATGCAGGTGTGATGACAGATACATAGGCGGAGAGAAAGGGAAGGATATACGGGGGTGGGAGAGAGCTAGAGTCCAGTGGTTAATAGATGAGTATTGCCATTGCATTTAAATTTCTGGAGGTTGTAGCCGTCAGGATAGCAAGAATATGAGAGCGAGTTCCACAGGCGGGAAATGTGAGAGAAGAAGCTGCAGGAGTAGAATCGTCGTCTGCATTTGGCTAACCTAACTGTGAATGGGTGGGACCCAGTTGCCAATCTGGTTGTACGAGTAAACACCTGTTGAGGAGGCACCAGTGACTTAAGTTCGTCCGAGCAGAAGCCATGAAAGTATTTATAGAACAGACAAAGGGAGGCCACATAACATCAAGTAGTATTCTGTATTAACTGTTTGGCTCATTTGATGATTGTCAGTCATCAAGACATTTTCCTTATACCCAAAACCGTGATCATAATCTTTTCTGTTGATTCTTGGGTCTTGGATAAATGCTATTGCATTTCTGCTATTGCATGGTGTATTGTTTGATCTTAGTAGTGCAATATCTTTCATAATCATTGCAAAAATGTTGAAGAAATCGTTGAAAAGGCTGGGAAACCAATTTGGAGATACCCAATCAATATCGCCTCTAGTCGGCAATCAAACATTTTAGTAGCCATTCGGCTGAGAGCTTCTGAGTACTTAACTGCTCATAAATTATACACAACATAATCCCCGGATGTTTGCAGCTCATCCGCTATTCTTTTGGCCCTGATTCGTCGATCGTCGTTCTAAATTAGGCCATGAAACGGATTAACAATATCAAGAGCTGACACCATTGTAAAACTTGTGTATTGTGTTTTCTTTTTCACCCAATTTTAGCACCATGTACTAATGGATTTCATTTGCAGGTTTCCAGACGGCTCAGTATTTTCTATTGGCATGTTTCATTTAATGTTCAGTGACCAATTCAAAAATAAGTGCAAATTAGCACTTCTCAATATATATATATATATATATGTGTGTGTGTGCGTGCGTGTATATAAAATGAAAATATGTCGGATTAATAGATGAAAAATACATTCATAATATATGTATGTATATTCAGTAATGAATTTGAACATACTCGGCTACTGGCGTGTGTTTACAGTATATATAATACGCTAAAGTCCGCCTTACTTTACCCAGCGCCCATAATAACTCAGAGGTAGAATCGCCGACTGATGTCAATTTATCCGGTTTCAATCCTGCTTAGAAGCAATAAGATGTCTGACAGCGAAACAGACCTGCCTGCAGATGACTATATATACAGACTTTGAATAAGTGTTCTCTGATTTTTTTTAATTAAAAGTAATATTCTATTTACGATAATGTGTAGAAATATGCCACTGAAATTACTGGCCACTACTTCTTCCAACTTTCTGGCAGTATTTGAATTCTATTTCGGAAAAGCCAAACGCCTTGTGAAGCTAAACAAATCGAAACATTTTTTTCTTTGGCATTTTTATAAGAATGAAAATGCTGTTCAACCAGGCTACAGGCCATCGAATGGAGCAAGTGATAATGGGACTAGGAATGTCTGCTGAATACAGCTGGTTGGGTAGGACTTTCCATTTAAGTGTTTCCAAGTAGGTTTTCACCCGCTTTCCAACATGTGACCTAGCGTTGTCATATAGCAAAATCATTTTGTCGTGTCTGCTCGTATAGCGGCGGTTTGTTTCTTTAATGCTCGGCTTAAACGCATCCATTGTAGTTGATAGCGATCCGCCGTGTTGGTTTCGGTCGTTTTGAGCGGCTCATGATAAATTACACCAAGCTGATCACACCAAATGCAGAGTAGAAACTTCGAACCATGGTTATTCGGCTTTGCCGCAAGATGTCGAGGCATGGCCGAGCTTACTCCACGATCTCCTACGCTTACGATTATCGCAGTGTGTCCATTTTTTATCACCGGTCACGATACGATGCAGAAGACTTTTCCTTTTTGGTCGTTGAAGCAGCTGTTCACACGTAACAAGACGCCGTTCAACATCTCTTGGCTTTAACTCGTACGGCACCCAATTTCCTTGCTTTTGTATCATTCCTAATGCTTTCAAACGTGTCGAAACTTGTTTGATCAATTTCTAATGATTCTGCATGTTCAGCTTGCGCCTGACATGAATCTTCATGTAGTAATGCCCCCAATTCTTTGTATTCAGACTTTTCAGTGCAACACAGCGGTCTTTATCTTCAACATCAAAATCATTATTTTTGAAGCGTGTAAACATATTTTTGCATGTTCTTTCCGACAGAGCACGGTCGACGTAAGTCTCAACAAGAATCATGTGTGCTTCAGCTGCAGATTTCTTTTGAATAAAGTAGTGCAGTAAATCTCCCCTCAAATACACGACATGTTTAGCGCTGTAAAAAAACAGTTGTTTACACTTCGGCGAAATAACATGCTGTGAATTTCAAGCTTGCTTATACTACTTCCTTATAGTTACATTCATGCAGTTCTGGAAACGTCATCTGTTGGAAAACAGCAAGAACTTATTTACGGCCCTAATATATGTCCTCATATCCGAATGTTTTCATATCCGAACATCGTAGTGTCGCCATTTAGATGTAGAAATATGCTACATTCTAATATTTTTATTTTTAGATAATTGTTAACTTGAAATTTCTCAATTCATAATGTCACGCATAGAAGAAACTTGAACCGAAAGAAAAAGGGAAAAAAAAGTTCTTTCGCATTACACCAAAAATTAGTGATTATTGAAAAACTGGAAAAAGCTACTAATTTTTTGAATTTTCAAATTAGCAAACAGGGATTGTAGAATCTGAGTGAAACACTAAAACTTTTGCTTAAAGATGATCGACTGAATGCTCTCAATTCGGATGACTTAATGAATGCATAAATGAAGGCGCCAAGTAATTGCAAAAGAATTAAACAGTAGAATTGCTTCAAAATAAGTTGGATTGTCGAGAAATAGAAGATTTTGTTTTGTTTGTTTGAGTTTTGTTTAACGGCATATCAACCTCTGTGTGTTATTTAATGCTAAAAAAAAGGGTAGAGTTTTAAAGGTATTTTTTTAATGCTCAGCTGTAGTGGGAAGGTTGATTTAGTTAGATTTTGATCAATTTTTTTAGTTTATTTTAGAAAACTTAAGTTTTCTTTTAGTTTTGTATTCAAAAATGTATTGCTGGTAATAATTTTTTCTTTCAAAAATGTATTATGGCAATAATTCTTTTCCTTCAGAAATGTACATTTTTCTATAAAAATCTGTTTCTATAAAAGTCTATTTTTATACTTTTATAGTGTTTTGACAACAGTTCGGGGGTTAAGTATTTGCCCATAGCTGGGACCCTAACAGGAGCCACCACACCTGGTTACGGTGGACCTGGAAACAACAGCAATTAAGAGGTGGTTCCATGCTCCTCACAATCAGAGGCCTTGCTTTTGGATGCAGTTTACTGTCATATCCAGGACCACGATAAATAGAGGAAGAATCAGTTTTTTTTTCCATAATGGTGAAAATATGAAGGATGATGAAGAAGACTGGGATTTAGTAGAGAATACTATTGAAATGGTTATTAAATTCTTGAAGAAACAAAAAAAAAAAAGAACCATTGTTCCCTAGTACCGGATGTCAAAGTACACAATTTGCAGAAATATGTTACTTAAAAAAAAAAAAACATGAATCGTGAAAGAAGTAAGACAATTGAAAATAAAAATAACTGAACATTAAATATTGCAAACTAATGATTACTCTCGATAGACCCTTAATTTTTCACATAAGTTGTGTTTTGTTTAGATCTATATTGCACATGCCATATTAAAAATATCTGAACCCGTCCTGATATCCGAACTAGATGACTTCTATTATATATATATATAGTCATCTGCAGACAGATCTGTTTCGCTGTATCACAGCTCATCAGTACGGTTAGAGACAGATCTGTTTCGCTGTATCACAGCTCATCAGTACGGTTAGAGACAGATCTGTTTCGCTGTATCACAGCTCATCAGTACGGTTAGAGACAGATCTGTTTCGCTGTATCACAGCTCATCAGTACGGTTAGAGACAGATCTGTTTCGCTGTATCACAGCTCATCAGTACGGTTAGAGACAGATCTGTTTCGCTGTATCACAGCTCATCAGTACGGTTAGAGACAGATCTGTTTCGCTGTATCACAGCTCATCAGTACGGTTAGAGACAGATCTGTTTCGCTGTATCACAGCTCATCAGTACGGTTAGAGACAGATCTGTTTCGCTGTATCACAGCTCATCAGTACGGTTAGAGACAGATCTGTTTCGCTGTATCACAGCTCATCAGTACGGTTAGAGACAGATCTGTTTCGCTGTATCACAGCTCATCAGTACGGTTAGAGACAGATCTGTTTCGCTGTATCACAGCTCATCAGTACGGTTAGAGACAGATCTGTTTCGCTGTATCACAGCTCATCAGTACGGTTAGACTCCGATTGCTTTTAACCCAGGATTGAAACCCGACCGAATTGACGTCAGTCGGCGATTCTACCTCTGGGCTATGCGCGTTCGGTAGAAGAAGAAGACAGACCTTTTAGCGTGTATATTGTTATAACACACACACACACACACACAGACACACACTCTCTCTCTCTCACATATATATATATATATATAACACCCAGTGACCAAGTAATTTTTGAACGTGTGTTGAGATGCTAGTTTCAGCACGCATCTTATATGTAATTATAAAATATATAATATACATACTAGCATGACGGTTGGTTTAAAATTAAGATAATGCGCTCGTGTCCCAAGGAGCCTTGCACTTGGCAATAACTTTTCTTGGCGTTGTGAGTAGAGGCGTTTCATAGAGTGTAAGTGCCGAGGGCACTTGAACAGCAGTGTTTTTTTATCGCAATCCATGTACACGCGAGCTTCCACTTTAAACACTATACAGTGTCATATTTCTCTCGAGTGGGTGGGCATGTAAATACTTACAACAAATTTACGGGAATACATACTTTCATGAAACTATCTATCTAGGGTTTATTTCCCATTTAAATTTAAATACTATAGAAGCGTTTGTTGGAAAGCTGCACTTTTTTCTCTCGTAGCAGCTGTCATATATTGTACCCATAGTTTTGGCAAGGAAAGCAAATCTTGCTGGCGATGTTCGGAAGGCACTTATTATGGCCGATGTCCAAGCCATTGAGAATTTATCGGAGGATTTCAGATTCTCTAAAAATACACTGATTCTGGTAGCAGAGAGAGAGAGAGAGAGAGAAAGAAAGAGAGAGAAAAAGAGAGAGAGAGAGAGAGAGAGAGAGAGAGAGAGAGAGAGAAAGAATTGTCTTTGATGAGCCTCTTATTCTGAAGAGATCAGCTATCAACTTTGGCAGCTAGCAAACAATCTATCGTCATTCGACCGAAGGAGTGTCTTCACAGAGATCATAATCTGAGCCAATGATTTGTATTTTTGGATTGTACCGAAGTTTTACTTTGGTATCAAAAGTACGCACTCAGGCAAGCACAAATATATGTGAATGCATTAATATATATATATATATATATATATATATATATATATATACATACAGGGAGTCTAAATAATCAATTGAAATTACCTCAAGATAAAGCTTTCTCAGGCGATAATTGAAGCAACTATAACCAACTATATTTCATGTAAATAATACAATATTAGAGATGAATATTTGGTAGTAAGAATGAGATGGAAGGCATTATTTTTCTTACGTGAACATCAGCTTTGTTGAATATTATAATTTCCTAACTAGTAAAAAATCCATCTCTGGTTGTTTGGGTACTTCGAGGTAGTTTAATGATTAGCAAACTTGTTTTGCTAGATTAATTAGGATTGAATAGTGAGTTCGCTTCTTACTGGGTGCCCCATACTTTAGGCCTTGTGCCATATCTAAGCTGCGCTTAAAAAAATTACTAATCCCGATTGTTGAGTTAGCAGGTTTCGAATAAGACATATCTAATTTGTTGAAGACGGTCACGTTTCGGAAAAAAGATTTCCAGAACATATTGTCAGAAAACCAGAAGTAAATTAAGATTCTTGTAAAGGAGCATAAATAATCTAAAATTCATAAAACAAACGGCGGTGTATATAAAAGTGTTATGTATGATGAAATAACTAAATTTTATAAGAAGGCTCTTGAAAACGGTGTCGACAATATTAATGCAGATGCCAAATATATTGCAAAACTTTTAAAAATTAATGACAGCGTGGAAAAATACCTGAAATGAATGCGTTCTGCACAATTAAATATCCCGAGGGAAACTTTGAGATCATCATGAGTATAGGCTACTGAACCCATCAAAGACAGAACAGGGTAAAAATCAGCAGAATATTAAACCAGGAAGTATGTGAGGTCCTTATTATAGTTACTAAGGTAAATCAGTGTCGATGTACAAAGGAATGTATCAGTCAGTCGGTGCCATACGTGACACACGCTTGGGCAATCATGTCTATTTCGATCCAATGACTGACTGGGCAGTAGGTTGCCATTACTTTCTGCGGTAGACTCGTTGCTAACCAAGACTACAGAACTCAATCTTTCATGCTATTTAACACAGAGCTGAAGATAGAAGCAACGGATTAATACCTTTCCCAAGAGTATTTGCGCTTAAGTGAATGCAACGAATTCAACTGGATTTCGAACTCGGTTCTCTGATTTCTTGTACTGAGCCGATGTTCACTGCACCACAACAAGCAGAGAAAATAGTATAAACTTCACTAGGAGTAGATAGGTTCACATATCATACACTTTTCACCACACTCCTGCCTGGTCTTTTAAACAAGAATAGAGTTTTATCCCTTGTTTCCGGCTTAGAATTGTGATTTTGAATCCTTTTTTTAATGCTTTCTAATTTTCTTTTACTCCCAGAAGCCTCTTGCATCTTAGTGGCATTGTCGCCTTGCTTGGCGTGAATTAATTGATTAAGAAATAGTACTCGAATAAAAACAGAACAAAAATATGAATGTTGGATATTTTATCTACAATTTGGATTTTCATGTGCAGTAACGGATTCGAAAATTAGTAAAATATAATGAAGTATTAAACAGAAAATATCTATTTTTATGTTACCTTTACTTTTGTTTTTCGTTATTCACTCTGTAAAATTTTGTTTACTTTGTAATTATATTTCCTTCCCTTTTTCTTCCTCGTTTTTTTTTTGACATTTATTATCTTGATACTTTACTTCAAAACCTTAATTCCTCATTTTACCTTAGTGACCGCTCTTTTTTCTAGTATGATTTTTTTTATTTCATCATTTTAAAAATTACTTTCAATTCACAGCTTTCTTTTTTGTGATTTTTTAAAAATTTGTTTTTCGTTTTATTTCTCTTTTTACGATGATTTTTCACTTCATTTCTTCCTTCCTTCTTTTTGCGCTTTCTTTTGTTCAAGTTTATTTTTATTTCGTTTATTACAGTGACATTCTTTCCCTCTTTACTTTTTTCTTGATATCATTAATATTTACATTGCGTTTATAGCGACTCTCATCCATCGTAATCTTAACAATTAGCTACTGGGATTTGCAATGTAGTGTCCAGAGCTCCTCCTCTTCCACTGATTGATTGATTTTCACACATACGGTCAGTACAAGACGAGGGAAAGAAGGCGAGTTTTGACTGAATAAGGCTCTTTCCCTGCAAAAATGACCTGAGTCACAGCATTGGGGTTGCGCATTCATTTATATAAGAATGCGTCATCCCTAGCTCAGATTGCAGGGGTACACTAACGCGTCTTCATGCAAC
Source organism: Ascarosepion bandense (assembly GCA_037127315.1). Taxonomy (NCBI): domain Eukaryota; kingdom Metazoa; phylum Mollusca; class Cephalopoda; order Sepiida; family Sepiidae; genus Ascarosepion; species Ascarosepion bandense. Next base: position 209,321 of record JBBBDQ010000840.1, read on the forward strand.
GGGCAAGGTTTTAATAGCGTGCTTTCTGTCTACATAAGTTTCTACACGAAAACAAACATTTTGTGCATAAACGCATTGCAGGCACCCAATTATCAGCAAATCTTGTTGCAAAAGATGACGCTATAAAGTGTATTAACACGGAACATTTTGTATATGTAATATAAAACTTATTTGAAATATGGGATGAGATAATTTTCAATATTAATTTCCAAAGAGTTTCCTTCGTTTTATTACTCCTTGTTATCAGAAAATTCGACATCAAATACTCGCTTCTGTTCAAGTAAAAGGAGCGAAATAAGAGTTATCAATAAAGCTTGATATTTGAATTCGATTCCAACAGCCTGTGAGGCCATCTGATATCGACCACACTATAAGCAATAACTATATTGCTTTAGTTGCTAGACAGAGTTAAAATCTGTAGTCATATTGTTAATCCTTTTATCATATTCTTTAGGCCATATTGTTTGTGCACAACTTAGTAGTAGCGGCGACATTTAAATTGTGTGAGTTTGAAACGATTCATTTGAAGTTCGTCAATTATTCATTGTTTCTTTTTTCTCCAGTTTTTGGTGGGACCGAAACAGGGAAAGTGATTTCTAGGGTGGGGTGAGCCTTTGATAAAATACTAAAATAAAATAAAAATGAAATATAAAAAACGTTAAGATATATAGCCGATGATCAAATTTGACCGATCGTTAAGGAGGTCGTTATTTGCCCAACATGCTGCAATCTCTAGTATTAAAGAGCAAAACTTCGATTTGTACAAGCATAGCTGGCACTCCAGCAGTGCTAATGATGCACAACCTCTCAAAATTTCTCAGAACCGAATGGCATTATAAGTCTGTGTAGGAATTAAGTAGAAAATTATAGAAAAAGAAGAAAATAAACGAATTAAAAAAAAAGGAGAGAAATAAGACTTACGTGTCACGTTGGCTTTTCACGAGACTGACATTGGCATTAATCGAAAAAGCGGCAGACTATCATGAAAATTTTATTAAGTTTCAGTTAGAAGGAGCTCTTCATGTGTTTTAATTTTTTGATAAAATCATTTGTGCTTTTACATCACAAAAATAGTAAGTTTGAGTGTTTATGGCGCATTATTAAAAAAAACTTTCAAAAGCCTCAAAATACTAACAACTTATTTTAAGGTTTTATGACTAAAATTAGAATGTGGTTCTGTTCCTTCTAGGAACTGTGTTTGATATAGCAGTCATTGCCCTCCATTTTTTAAAAGAAAAGGGAGAAAATATTATTGTTAGTCAATTTGAATTCTTCAACAAAACAAAAGCTGAAATAATCTACTCGGTTATAGTGTTTTGAAGAGATTAAAATCATGTGTTTTCGGTGACTAGTTACACTATACACATGTAAATCTTTTCCTGAATTGATTAAAATTATTTCAAAATTCAGAGGTCCCAGTATACATGAAATCGGCTTATACACGAATATATAGTTGTTTTTTCTTAAGTTAATTTATTCTAATATATCATATACTGGCTTTTATGAAATTTATATTATATTATATAATTATGTTATATATATATATATTATATAATTTATATTATTTTAAAACTTTTCCTGCACACATGAACATGTTTCTTTTTATTTCATCAACTGTATCTTATTTTGATTATTCTTTCATAATATCATGCTTTTAGCAATAAAATTGTTGACTTTTGAGAAATATCTGGAAATTATTCTTGTTGTCATGCAGTGAAAATATTCAGTGACTGTAATAATACTAAGTTTGTTCTCCATAGTTTGCTTCAGTTTCCTTCGTTCTTATTTGCTTTGTAACTCTAAGCAACTTCCTCCTCTTACCATCCTTCCAGTTCCTTCTTTGCCTTCCATTTTCTAAAGCTTGTTAGTCGCCGTTTCCTTCTTAACCTTAACCCGTGTGTGTTAAATTCTCCAATCCCACTTTCCTCGTTATGTGAGAAATTTCAATTATTTCTTTCTGATTCAAACTGTTAGTGTCCTCTTTGTTCCCATATTTACTAAAACTTGCTTGTTGATCAAATATTCCGTCCAGGTTATTCTCAGCATTCTTCATCGAGGTAGCAAACACAGCCGGTAGAATCATTCATTAAATAATTCAAATAGTTACTCTCAGAATATAAGTCCAAAAATTTCGATTAGTGTTTTTTTTTCGCTGTGTGCACTGAAGTCGTTCCTGTGGCACGTAAGAAAAACTATTTTCGTGTGCATTTGTGAAAAGATCACACGAAAACAATTTATTTTCGCAGTAATTTTATTCATCGTATTGTACTTAAATATTTTCCTTCATTTTTTTTTGTTTAATAATTACACCCCAAGCAAAACAACAAACCCACGCTGAGAGGCATACTGAGTGTGAAATAATATTGTTAAACATTATTAAGGAGCGAGAATAATAAAATAACATAAATTAAGATAACGATTGACATTGCATTTGAATTTCTATAGATCAAACTTAACTTGAAAGCAAGTGGCCGGAAGAGAGTTAGACAAGCGAGAAAAGAAAATCTTAGAACTTACAGTAACATTTTTTTAAACCGATTTCCCCCCCCAAGCAAGGCAGTAAAGTCACTAGGACACAAGAGGTTACTGGGTGTGGAAGACTTAGAAGATATAAATTTTACTAAGGAGCAAGAACAAAAGATTAATCAGGCGGACAGTAGAAAGCGATTGATATTGCATTTAATTTTTGTATATTAAAGTAGCCTGGAAAGCATGGAACCGGAAAAGAGTTTTACAATCGAGAAGTGCGAGAAAAGAAATTGTTAGCATAGAACTTGCGGTTACATCTAGCCAACTCAACTATAAAATGATCAGATCTTGCTGCCAATCTAGTATTGCGATTAAATTCATTGTGTCTAGGTATCATAGATGAGAGTTCATAAAGTATTTATAGAAAATGCACAGAGAAACTTCATTACGGCGATAGCAAAATTACTGAAGTCGTGATGTCAGGTCAGAACCAATGACATTGCAGATTCCTTTTTGGATTTTATTCAGAATCTCTAAATATATCGCGAGAGCTCCATATGTGATTAGAACTATGCTTAGAATATTTCTATTCACATAAATTTTCGTTATTCTATTTTTTTCTTCGTGATTTTATTTGCTCATAATTTTACATTTTCTTGCAAGATTTGTAACTGCTTCAGTTTTAGTTTATAACAGTAAAATCGAAATTGAGTAACAAATTTTCTGGAGACGATGTCTTTCAGGAAAGCATCTTTCATTGGCGCGTTAATCATTCAAGCTCGCAAAATTACCAAGGTTCTCGTCACTAAAGTGTTTATTGTTTTTTTTTCGACCTCATATATATATATATATATATAGTCTGATTTGTTTTGTTACGGCTTATCAACCCTTTGTTGGTTATTTATAGTCGGAACATATTTTGGATTCTAAGAATAGTTCTTTTTGTTAAGACTGAATTGAGAATTAAATACTTTTGGGAGATAGTAATGCTTTTTCCACTTAAAAAACTCTTTAACCCATAGGTGAGGAAGATTAAATGGATTGATAACTTTCACAATGGTATTTGTTGGCAAGTGTTGGTATTTGTCGTAACGAACTCTACTTTCCGATTTCTCATCCCCAGCATATGATTTTATAAAGACGAGAGACGAAGGATGAAATACAAGTTAGTCTAGCTTGAAACTGTGTCTTTACTCCGAATTTTATCAGTTTCATTTAACCAAATAGGTGTGCTACTAAGAAAGTTGGTTCTCTGCGTCATGCTAGACAGATTTTATCTCCAGAAACTGTCTTACACATGTATAAGTCTATCATTCGTTCAGGCATAGAATATTGCCGCCACATGTAGTCTGTTGCTCCTGTTATAATTTATAGATTACTTGATAAAATCCAATGAAGAATCAGCAATATTATTAGTCTTGATCTGGCGTCTCGGCTCCAGTCACTTTCTCACCGTCGTAAAGTTACTTCCCTGTGCATATTTTATAAATACTTTCATGGTAATTATTCTGATGAAATTTCCTCTATGGTACCTAGTCTTTATGAATTTAAATGCTGTACTAAATTGGCAGCAAAATCTCATTTTACAGTTGAAACGGCTAGATGTATACTAACAGTTTATTTTCTTGCACTTGTGGAACTCTTTTGGATCATGCTTTTGATCTTTAAAAGAATTAATGTAATTTCAACCGTTATCTACTGACTTTTTGGTTACTCTTCTATTGTCCTCGATCCTTAGTAATATTGCATCAATCATAAGAGTGTAGCATTTTATAAAATAAGGAACAATTTAAAATAGAATCCTTTTGCTCTATCAACAATTACAAATCCTGATAGAAAAACTTAAGCCACAAAGACACTGTATGATATTCCGCTCAGTGGGAGACATTTCTTAGAAGCTGAGCGCACTCAAGTTATAGATAATCTGTCAATTTGGTCAAAGGTGCAACCTTGGTTACACAACAAAATGGATGTACAATTAATAATTTGTTGTAATTTCATAGACACCCATTTATTACCTATTTCTTTCAAAAATAGGTTTTTTACAACTGCTTGCCTTGCATTATAATCAGTCAGTTAAGTGCCATACGCGATACACGCTTGGGCGATCATGTCTCGAAAGAGACATGACTGACTGGGCAGAAGATTATCCCGCAGTAGGTTGCCATTGCTTTCTGCGGTAGACTGGTTGCCGACCAAGGCTATAGAACCCAATTTGTCCTGTTATTTAACCCATAACTGGAAGGAAGAGATGGATTAATACCTTTCCCAAGGGTATTTGCGCGTAAGTGAATGCAATGAATTCAACTGGAATTCGAACTCGGTTATCCGATTTCTCGTTCCGAGCCGATATCGAATGCACCACAACGCACATCCTTGCATTATAATAATGGTCTTAAAACCTATGTTCACTGTGCGTCATCTACGAATCTCAAAATATATTGTTCTCTTTGCTAATGGCCGAAGTTAAAACACCGTTTACACCTGCGAAACTTTTGTACAAAAAAAACAAAAACAAAAAAAAAAAGCAAAGCACACGTGATAATGAATAATTTTTTTTCAAAACTTTAAACCCACTGAAGAGTATATCTCATTTGCAAATATTCCGATAGTGACTGTTGCTCATTTTTCTTCCTTTTCACTTCAACCAGTTTCGAATTAAACAAACAAATTTTCGTTGTCTTTGAGCAATCATTGAACCAAATACCCATCCCGATTATCAGCAGGCGTTCTTCCGGCTAGACTTTCTGACGTCACCCTGGTTACGTCAGTTATGCGTCATCACACTTGGTGGTCTGCTTAATTTCCCGCTGGACATTTGCTTAAACCCAACTGGACACATACAGAGATTCTAAAAGTCAAGAAATTAGGGTGAAGAATCGTTTTTCTCGATAGTCTGTTCATTAATTAATCGTATTTTGCAATTCGGGTGTCAGAGAAAGTAACTGTTAGTGTTTCGAGGTTTTAAGAACTGAATATTAGGATAAACAAAAATTCTGAAAACAAAAACTGACATTAAAAATAAATACCAACTAAACTTACTTTCGCAAATAATCCGATAGTGACTACTGTTCATTTTTCTTCCTCTTCACTTCAACCAGTTTCGAATTAAACACAACTTTTCGTTATTTTCGTTTAAAATTAGCATGGTGCAGGGTGACTGTATTGACACAAAAATTCAAGTAAGAGATTGCTTTGAGAATCAGTATTCTAAATCCTGACTTTCAACTGAGCTCATACGCTGGCTACTAACACAGGAAAGAAAAACAATCCATTATGGAGTTCTTAGATTGCGTTAAATATCTGTAAATAAAAGCATTTCTTATATTTAAAAAAGTTTCTTGGAATTGTACTTTAAAATTTCATCCTTATTTTTCTTGCATGAGAAAAATGTCGTTTACTAATGAATTTTGCAACTCTGAAAAAGAATCGGTCTGTTTAAATTGATAGTAAATCTTATGGCTGTATTCTTTCAAAGATCTTTTTAAAACAAAAAATCCATGACGTCTATTCTTTATTTATAATACCATATTATTCATCTAAAAATAACTGGAGGGTATTGGACACCTAAAGGGGTCAGGAGGGGTATTGTGAATCTAAAAGCATCAAGAGGAATTCGGGCACCTAAAATCATCAGGGTATGTCTTACATTTAAAGGCCTCAGGAGGATATGCGACAACTACAGACATCAGGAAGGTACCGAGCACTTAAGGCATCAGGACGATATCTAACACTTAAAGATTACTAGGAGGTTATCGCACACCTTAAAACATCAAGAGAAAGTTGGACATTTAAAGGCATCAGGAGTGTGTTGTACACATAACAACACTAGGAAAGTATCGTACTCCTAATGACATCAGAATAGTGTTGGACGTCTAAAGTCATCAAAAAGGTATCGAACACCGAAAGGTATCATATGGGTGTCGTACACCTAAAGATATCAAACGAATTTCGGACACTTAAAGATATCAGGGAGGTATTGTACATCTAAAGGCATAAAGAAAAACTAGGACACGTAAAGGCATCAGAGAGTATCGGTTACTTAAAGATATCAGTAAATTGTCGGGTACCACGTTGGACACCTAAAAGCCCCAGAAAATCGTGGATGGTGATTTAGAGTGAGAAGATCACTGAAAGGTTGTAAACCAGTGGGTGGAGCTTTTGAACATATATTGATTATTGAACTATAAAATATAAAACCGATTTCTGTTAAATGATTTCTTGCTTGATTATTTGAATAAATTCATCTTTTTAGCAAGACTGCTTTAGTACCAAAAACATGTGGCCATTTCGATAGCAATAACATATACATTCTGATTGAATCTTTTATGTTTCATCATTATTTCGCTATCTCCGCTTTGCGGCAGATTGCTTATTAACTAATATGAAATAGTTCTATCCTAGTTGTCATATTTATTTTCCTCTTGTCGCATGTAACACCTCTTCAAGGCTGCATATTTGATCGTTCTCATCGCCGAAAACACGTTATATCGCATGGCGATGATCCGACGTGCTCCTCCTCTAATCTAGAAATCTTTGTTTCGACATTTTTATCTTAGTTTTACATATATGTTACTATACATGTTTAATAAAAGTAGTAAAAAAAATAATCGTGTCGCAGAGAAAATTATTTGAAAAATAAAAAGTGTGCCGTATGAAATAAGCACCTAGTGGAGAGGAAACTAACGGACATATTTTAATCGTAGCGGCACTTGGATTTGGTACACATAAGTAGTTGGGTGTTAACTTAAACCTTAAGATAGAAACATGTTTAAGATCCAAGAAAGTCTACAATGTATTCAAATATTAAAGATAGCTGTATTTGATGCAACTGAATAATTAGCATATTAATTCCACGCACAATGTCTTGTGAGTTTATTTCATATTGATTTAAACGAATAAAGATTAGGGCATTTTTAATTAATTATAACTGAGACAACTAAGATTTGATATAAAAAGTTATATAAAGCAAAATAAAGTAAAAGGTTTGATATAAATAAATAAATAAATTTTAAATATAAATTACTAATGGCCGTAGACAGATGGCATGAGTTGTTGCAATGATGAAAACTTGATTCGATAAAAAAGAAAACCATTAAGAATTAATGATGGCTACTAACAATGATTTTATTAATACAGTTCAAGGTAATATTATCACTAATGACACTAATGCAATAAAAATCAAATAAAATTAAGAAAATAATTCTTGTCAAAATGAATAATGGTTTACAATGATTCATCTACTAGTAAAATTAAAGATAATATTACTAGTAATGCAACTAATGTAAAAAAAAAAAGTACAGAGTCTAAGTCTTTATAGAAAGACTTGTCGGTAATTAAAGATGGTCGAAAATGCTTTATCTAATGATGATAAAATACAAGATAATATTCCTATTTAATAGCGCCATAAAAAATAAATGAAATTAAGATGAAAAAAATTGTAGATAATTGTTCATCTGTTAAAAACTCAAAATAATATTACTACAACTAATATTGCAATGTATGTAAAAACAAAACAAGCACGTAAAATGGCGGTGCAGAGCAATTAAATAAAAATGAAGGAGTTATTATAATTGAAGGAGTTATAATTTACAAGTATAGACATCCTAGTTGACCAAACGATAGAACATTTGTTGTATAAAGCGAGGTCTGAGAAGTAAATGTGACGCGAGTTCAATTCTTGTCTAAAAGCCATTTTTTATATTAATTCTGAACTGTTTATGATCGTAGATTGACGGTTAAAGTAGTTGTGATGAAAAGTAACTGAAATTATGGCAAAAGAAGTAACAGTCAAAGGCTTTTGGTTTATTTTGTTTTACGGCATATCAACTCAAATTATTTAATACTGACAAGATTTTAAAGATAGTTTTGTATAAATAGAATATATATTGTTTGTAAGAAATCAGTGTAGATCAGGTTTCAATAAAGTACTTTTATAAAGAAGTTTTTTGCCAAGAGTTAAATATATTGCTGGTATTTATTTTTTTCAAAAATGTATTGGTGGTAATTTTTTGTATTTTTACCATAAAACTATTTTTATAATTTCATAATATTTTGACTTCAGTTTGTGGGGTTAACTATTTGTCCATAGCTGGAACTAACAGGTGCTAACACCCTAAAAAGTTTTATAAAGGTTTATCTCATAATAATTCAAAGTAAAATATATACATTTAAATGTTTTATCTATTCATTTAAGGATTGAATCTTGTGTTTCCTTCAGAGTGAGTTTTGTTTAACGACATATCAACCTCTGTGGGTTATTTAATGCCAAAAGGTGGGATTTTAAAGTACTTTTTTAAATCTTTGGTTATAGTGAGAAGGTTGATTTAGTCAGATTTTGATGAATCTTTTTTATTTTTCATTTAAGAAACCTGAAGATGTCTTCTAGTTTTGTATTAAAAAATGTATTGTTGGCAGTAACGTTTTCATTCAAAAATGTAAATATATATTTCTATAAAAGTCTATTTTTATGTATATATTTCTATAAAAGTCTATTTTTATGTATATATTTCTATAAAAGTCTATTTTTATGTATATATTTCTATAAAAGTCTATTTTTATGTATATATTTCTATAAAAGTCTATTTTTATGTATATATTTCTATAAAAGTCTATTTTTATACTTTCATAGTGTTTTGGTCCAAGTTTGGGGGGGGTTAACTATTTGTCCTAACAGGTGCTACCACTCCGGATCAGGGTGGACCTGGGGACAACAGCAATTAACAGGTGGTTCCATTCTCCTCACAAATTCCCAATCAGAGGCCTTGCTGCCAGATGCAGTTTACCGTCATACTCAGGACCACGTTTCCTTCAGAGTTGCATGTTTTTGATTGTTCTGTTTTCACGACTTATCAACCTCCAGTTGTATGCATTTCGGTTAATCTGTTAAACATTTTGCGGACATCTATATGAATTATACATTTCCATGACACACAGTATAGGAAAGAACTGAGACAGCACTTGATCGACTAGTGTATATCGGTCAGGAACGGATTCACATGGGCTATAAAACCATAATTACAATTTTGAGAATATCTCGTAGTTTTGGATACGAAATTTCAGGATAACCAATTTCAGGCTAAACTCAAAAGGTTTGTGAAAATCAAAATGAGATTTCCTGGACACAATCTGGTGACAGACTACATTTTGTCCCAGATATGAACAGAAATAAACAATGTATTGTCAAGGTTTTAAATTTGATTTATCATTATAGCTTGTATTAGTTTTGAAATCGGATTGACCAGACTTTGAATTGCAACTTATACATTATCCACCCGACGAGATGCGTATACACAATTGTCGTATTCATGACCAAGTAGTCAGGATGATCGAATATCGATTTATCAGTTTTGAATAATATCGATCTGGGGAGTCGATCTCAGTCTGCAGTACCGCTGGTCGTGTCTGGAAATTATACGAAGAATTGTGAGAGAAACTGGGTAAAGGAAACTGTTCGAAAGCCGTCGATAGTTGTACTAGCACAAAGTAATAAGTCATAATGACCGAAGATTTGAGTGTACTGGTCGCGTTCAAACTGGTGATCACATGAGATTACGCTTTTTTCCCCAGAATTTGTAACTAAGGTTCACTGAGCAATATATTTGCAATACCAACCAGAATGTATCTCTGTAAGTGTTGAACAAACACAAATGCAACAGAGATTAATTAGCCAATCTAGCAGGCAGACATACCTGGAAACGAGAGGTCAGCCATACTTGTACTAAATGTTATAACTCGTTTTCTAAAGTTACAATAGAAAGTGATATTTTGGCACGAGACGTGACGTCTGTAAGAAATACTCTGAAGACTGACTCCAACAATATTTATTGTTAAATATGTACAAATGTAGCATAAGGCCAAAATTGACAATAGAGAATGTTGGTCTTCATCTGTTATACTTAAACTTAGTTAGCCACAATCACTGACCTAAACAAACAATAAAATCCTTGAACCGAGACAATATATTCTTACTTACGGTTCCTACTACAGCCACCAGAATACCTAAGAGATTATATTATGTTCTAACTAGTCCCTAATTGTACAATTTGTCGGGGGGGGGGGGACAAATAAGTGTTTAACAATTTATGGCTCCTATGAATATTTACAATGAAGATGTATTTGCAAGAAACAAAACAGAAACTGTTAGTTATAAACCTCACCACCTCAAAACTTAAATGTCAGAAACATCAATTAGTTGGACAAAATGCAGGATTTTGAAAAATTCTAAAAATCATTTAACCAAGCACTCAAACACACAAGAAAAAAAAAATCGAAAAACACGCTCGAAAAAAAACGAAAGGCGTCCCGCACCAACTAGAGAACTGAGAGGGAATTAAACTAGAGTAAGGAGAAAAATAAAAGGGAATCACTGACCATACATTTCCTAGCTAAGCTCAACGGAAGATGCATACAGAAGTCGGATTTAGTCCGGCCCAAAATTAGTGGTGGAAAGGGCATCCTCCAGAAATTCATTATGACTTCCTCAAGCACCGTTCGTAGGGTAGACCATCTAATCCTGGAGATTTGTCCCTATTAACTGATTTCTGCACTTCCCAGTAATAGAACTGTTGCACCCAGCTACCTCGGGGTGAAGAAAGTTAGATGAATAGGCTTCGAATTGAGTAGTGCTCATGCCGGGATCCCTGGTGAAGTGATCATGAAAGTAGTCACGAAAAGCCACAAATATACAAGCGTTAATAATCACGGTCCGTTTATCCCAACATATGACGCACGCAATATACCTATTGGTTGCATATCCTCTGCAAGGGCAAGCAGCTCAGCGACCATATTCGTCGCATTGGAAGATATTCTTTGTAACCTATCCCTAACTACCAGCGCTTGATCCTTACTTGATAAACAAAGAGGCCAATTCTGCTATAGCCCTACTATCACGGTCTTTAATTGCCCGATCCACTTTTTTTCGTCACATTCTGTTTGCGCTTCTAATATAACTAGATCGAGTTGACAGCCAATCAGCAGCAAACAACAATAATTTTGAACTTTAATTTATCCTGCCATATATTCTCAACCAAACGCTCCGTCAGTTTTCCGCTGTAGCATTAGTAGCAGCTGGTCCTAGAATTTTTGCTCAACATATAATGATGCGTTCAAGTCCTATTGAAATAAGAGTAATCTTTCACAGGTTCATTTACTCTTTCGTGTCTTTATTCAGTAAACCTTTTCTTTAGCTGATTGTAATGTCTTATGTTCCTATTTGTTTTCTTTTACCATGTATACTCATCTTTCTGATTCGTGATATTACTACACGGTCTTCCCAAATTTCGTTTCTATCTTCGCACATACTGAAAAACGCTTTTTCGCTACATTTACTGTCCCTTTTGTTATCCGTTCCTATTCTTTTTTTTAGAATTTGGTAACAACTTGTTGAACACTGACTTAATTTTTCTTGCGGATATTAATTCTGCCAGCAGCATACCTGGCGGTGTATTGGCATTTGTTGTTATCCGGTAAGCTCTGAAAAGGTTTTGTATTGCTTTTTCGCTCACTTTTTCACGACTTGTTTCAAAGCCCTTTTAAATAAACCACGCAGCCTGCCCGTTTATCCTTGGATGATACGGTAGGCTAGTAATATGTTCAATGGATAACATTTTTAAAAAAATCTTTGAATTCGTGAGCAGCGAATAGTGTACCATTATTCGAGAATGTATTATCTAGAGTGTCAAACAGGCAAACAGTTCGTGACAAAAATTCACTGTCACTGAAGAAGCCGGGTTTTTCTGTTTACAGATTTTAGTCCACTTAGTAAAGCTATCCCCTACCACAAGATAATTTAATCCGTTTATTAGACCTGCAAAATGTATGTGCACTCTTGACTACTTTCTTTGGCAAAGATTGTATTTTCGTGGTAGGTAATTTTACTGTCAGAGCACAACATCTGCAGGCTTTCACTAAATTTTAAGTGTATTGGTCCAGTATACATAGCTATTCATAAGAGATTTCATCCTTGAAATTCTCCAATGTTCACTATGAAATTCATTTAATATTCGCTTTTGAAATATACCCGGTATTACCATTTTTTTTATGTGAACATCAGTACTCCGTGTAAACGTTTAAGTATGGAATGCGTTTATTCTTACTTTCTTTGAGTTGCCTTATTTTTAATTTCTGCAATAAATACATCTTGCTTTGCTTTTTCTTTGATTTCTTCCAGGGTAACTATTAGGTTGTTACAAAAATAATGGCCCATTTCAGAAACAATTTTATTCTTGAAAAAATTAACTGTAGAAATGTTCAAATTAATCAAAATACAAGCTGTGAGCATCTATGCATCTGTCTTTGATTGGTGAGATTATTTATTCCTCGTTGTATAGCGAAGAAAACGGTTACTTACCTCGTCAAACCAAGCGACAGCGCGTCGCGTTAATACTACGACGTAAAATGCGGCGAAAAAAAAAAAATTACATACCCAAAAACCCAAAAAAAAGTCCGCCGCAGGAGTCGCTATGGGAGTGTATGCAAATCTTTGGCGTCCTCTCTGTTGTCGGCCAATGGAAAAAATTGATCAGCCGATAAAAGCAGTCGTTCTCAAAGCGAAGAGGTCTTTTTAACTGGCTAGGTGGCGAGAATGGACCGGCGAGTTGAATTGTCAGCATTTTCTTTTTCTGGCTCGAAATTCGAGCAATTTGCGAGAGAATATTTCCTAAACGTTGATAAAAAGTTATTGGCTATGATGCAAGGAAATCTTTGAAAATTGATTCCACCTCTGGTTTTCTGCAATTACTTTTTCCATTGCAATGCTATGTACAATTTTTTTCCTGTGAGAATTTTTTCTTCGCTTACTTTTAAAATGTGATTATCTGTCCTACAATACACACTTGTAGCATTTCGAATTCTTAAAGAGACAGTCATCTCCGAGATGTAAACTTTCACATCTGAAACAGGGATTAATTCTTTTTACACATTTTTCTTTCACTTATATGAATGCACATTTATCTTGAATATTTTGGCATCATGTCTCAAATTTAGAATTCTGACATTTTTCCCGCTGTTTTCTGTAGTGTAAGTGTATTTTGTTAAAGTTTTGTTAGAATTTTCACTTGTGTTTATGCATCTTTTTTCGCAGTTAACCCTAAACAAAAATTAACGCTTTTATCATATCCGGGGTCAGTTAATTTAATCTGAATCTTTCACATTCCTTAACAGTTCCAACATATGTGACAAAATTTGTACATTTCCAACGCGTGCTAAATAAAGAGCTTTTGCCAGAAAATCTTTCGTCAGAATGTTTCTTAAAAACATATTTCTTCTGCTTTTTTAGTATTACGAAGTTAAAATATTTACATGGTATAACTGTGCTAATTTCCTCCATAAGAGTCTCGTTTTTTTTTTTCTCGTCTTTTCCTCTTTGAAAATTTGTTCGTGTTTTTGCAAATACACAGAAAAGATAGTTCCGTTGTTTGGATTTTATATAAATTCCTATATGACATTTGCGAGCGTGTTGGAAGTTGAAGAACTTGGTAAATTCTGTTTTTTCTCCGTATTATTTCAATCAAACTTGTTGTTTCTGCTTATGTTGTTTAATTTGTACCAAAGAAGTCAATACTTTCTGTTTTTGAAGAAAGTTCTCTTATTTCTACACTCACCTAAGAGAAAAATATTTAACCAAACTTGGTTTAAATTCTAGGCGTTTCTGGTACCCTGTGCGCCAAAGCAACAAGTACTTTTCCACTTGCTATGAGTTTCATTATCCTTGTAAATCGATTTATAACTGATAGTTTCGAATCTTTGTCATTTCTGTTATAACTCGTATGAGTTTCGATCCTCGTCGTCACTTTTATAACTAGTTTTCTATAGTTATAATATAAAGTCTTGCTAAGCCACTTGCCATGACATCTGTAAGTACGACTCTAAAGACCGACTCCAACGGTGATTTTCTAAGCGCAGAAAGTATGAAACACTCAGTGAGGATCGAACTCACTACTCAATTGTAATGAAGCTAGCAAGACATGCTTGCTAACCATTACACCCCCTCGAGGTGATTTACTAAGCACCGCTTAGATTTGGCATGAGGCCGAAGGTATGGGACACCCAGTGAAGATCAAACTCATTACTCAGTTGTAATAGGGTCTAGCAAGACAAGCTTGCAAACCATTACACCACGCTGAAGTGCCCAAAGACCGACTTCAATGGATTTTAAAACTACTTAGCGTTATATATTTAAGAGTCTAGAATAGTTCATTTGTGTCATTGGGGGTGTGTTATTTACTTCACAATATAAAGTAAAGAGAAAATGCCGAAAACTGTTATGGACGGGGTTTTTGTCTCATAACTAAAATGCCTTAATTTATAGTATGATTCATGATCCGTGGACGAATGTGTGCGTGTGCAGCAAATATTGTACTTGTATTATCTTGTACACTTATTTTATATTGTATATAAATACATTTTTATTGTCATGGGTTAATTTCCCCACTTTTTAGGTGTCCCTTGTAAGTTTCTGGCATTGTGGTGTACAAAGGATTGGGAGTAGATGGATGGGTTCTTTTGGTGATTGTGCAAATTGTAACGAGTGAATGGGTCGTGATAGTGTTTAGCTAGGTATAGGATAGTTAAGCGAGAACCAACCTCTCCCCCTCCCCTTTTAGGCCTTGTGCCATAATTTTTTGTATTATTACAAAAAATAAATACAGTGTGCGTGTGCAGCACGTGGTGAAAATGCATGGAACGAAGGAAAAGTAGATGTCTACTCACGGTTGACTGGAAGGTACATTTATTTTACATGGAGAAACGTTACAAAATATGTACATGCGGTATCAGTCCCAAGTTATCAGGTTGTGTGTTACAACCATTAGGGTAGAAGAACATACATGCGTTCTTTAACCATTGACGGCCATATTTCAAGTCTGTTCCCTCATGTATCCCACGTCTGAATGTGCCGTTGATCACGTGACTCGTGTGTACCCACTTTCAGAGATGAAAAGGGAGGTACTCTGTTTGGGGACAGGAAAGGGTTAATTTCCTTGGAATATGTTTTATTCGTCCTAACAAAAAACCAATTTGAAATATGGTTATTAATCGAAGAAAACGTCCGATGGATCGTATCTCGAAGAATGTCACCCGATGGGAAGCAACAATTCTAAGTAGTAGCCAAATTTTCTGCAGAAATTAACTCTGCCTAATTACTTTCCTGGAGAGTTTTTTTGCTGGCACAAAAGAAGTAAAGCATTCATCCCTAGTGCCATTTTGCTTAACTGGTTTGTTGGTCGAAGTTCAAAACATTAAACTGGACCGGATGTGTTGGGCATTTGAGAATTTTCACTCTCGAAATGTATAAAATAAAATAAAAGAATCTTAACTTATATCTATTTCTAGATTGGATTGGTAATAATACTGCTCGAAATTTGAAATGGTTGAATTTATTGAATATAACTATTTATTTAAAATAGTTTGATTCGACACAAACCCGTAAGTGCAGTGTCGGTAGTGTGAAATTAACTACGGTAGCAATAGTTTGATACAAGTTTAGGTCAGACCGTGTGAAACTTTACTATAGTGGGAACAGTCTACCAGTGTACTAGTGGTTATTTACTAAACTTAATCAGACACAAGACTATGTATGTGAAGCACTCACTGAACTCTCTACAGTCTACGAAATACTATTTGTAAGTGTTGACACATTTCACTGAACAGATATACGTCGTTTGTTTTACTGCCCAAGGCATACTTGAACACGTTTTTGATCGCCGACAAATATTTCGAGATTCAATAACATCGAGTAAGATTCATAGTTTCTAACAGTTTTTTTTTTCGAAAACAACATTTTTATTTTTTCTTTGCATAAGTTTCCTTTCTTTGAACAAGATTTCATTCTATCTTTCTTTCTTTGAATAAGTTTTCTTTTTGTCGTTCTTCTTTCTTTGAATAAGACTTTCTTTCTTTCTTTAAATAAGTCTTCTTTATATCTTTCATTTCATTTGTTTTGAGTAAGCCTTGTTTCCGTCTGTATTTTTTCTTTTTTTCTCTAAATAAATCTTTCTTTGAAAAAAACCTTCCGTCAAAATCTATCTCTGATTTTTATAACGTTATCAGTACCTTGTTTATATTTTAAAACTTTGTTTTTATTTTTTTTGTGGGGGGTTAAACCATAAAAAAGTAACATTTATTTAGCACAAATGAACGCAAATATTAGTGATTTTTCTCTCCATCTAATTCGTAATAAATAAGTTTTAATTGCGTATTTTTCTCCTTAGCTTTATTATATAGGCACTTACACATACATGTGGGATAATAAAACGAAAGTACAGACACGTTTTAAAAATCAGAGATCTGTTTGAAACTGTATTTATACTATCAAAGGGACCCCCACTTTTAAAAGCATAATTAAAAATCAATATTTTTCGATTCTGACAAATATTGTGTGTTTAACAAATACTAATCTATAAAAATTATTGCAAAAAGTATTTTCCTTACTTTTTTACAAGCGGGAAAATTAACATTATTAGTGCTGGTAGTGTGTTCGACTTAGTGGCTTTATTGCCTTGCTTGACGTGAAATGATTAGAAAAAAAAAGAAAAGAAAAAAGTAATTGTTCTGATGAGTTTCCTTCTTTGGTAACTAGACTTTATGAATTTAAGAGTACTACTAAAGTCTCATAATTTTATTGTGGAAATGACTAGAAGTAACTGTAAGTTCTATGCTAACCGTTTCTTCTCTTGTTATTGGTGGAACTCTCTTGCTTTCCAGTTAAATTGATCTTCAAACATTTTAATGCAATATCAATCGTTAACTTCTGTTTTCTTAGTTCCTGTTATTTTATTAGTCTATCTCCTTAATAATGTTTTCTTTTTCCCATGTTATCACTTACTCAGTATACCATTGCGTCATTAATTCTTTCCTTCTTTAAACAAGCTTTCTTTGTTTTATTTTATGATGTAGGAAGTACGAGTGAAATAGTAAATATGTTTATACCTTATCGCCACCATGAAGTTTACAAGAGGAAAATAACATATCACTCAATAAGTTCCCAGCGTGAGATATAGATATCGCCACTAATAAAAAATCTATATAAATTTTATAAAGTACTAACCTTCAAATGGCACGTGGCAAAATTTGGGCCTAATCGGATTATTAATTTACAAGTTACAGTTATTTAAGTGAAGCTATGGTTGCAAATTTTCAAAACAATAAAAGAATCTGAATTTCCTGTGTTGATAAAGCATTGCTTTATGATGGGAAAATACTGTTCAAGCAAAGCAATGGCTTGATAAGTATTTTTCGGACTCTTCTCACTTAGAAACAATGGCTAAGAGGTAGTATGATGATTTAAACGCGATCGTATAGACACAAATGATCCTGGACGCTCAGGTCGCCCTAAATCGGCAGTTGTCCCGGAAAACGTAAAAAAATCTACAAACTAGTTTTGGCCGATCGTAAATTAAAGTTGCATGAGATAGCAGAAGAGTTGAACATATCAGAAGGCAAGTGCATTCACCATTTTCCATGAACATTTGTCGATGAGAAAGCTGTGTTCAAAGTGAATGCCGCGCTTGCTGACAGTCGATCAAAACAACAACGTGTCGACGATTCAGAGCGTTGTTTGCAACTGTTTCACTGAAACAAGAAAGAGTTTTTGCGTGAATATGTGACAATGAATGAAACATGGATCCACCATTTCACTTCGGAGTCAAATCGGCAGTCAACTGAGTGGACAGCAGGAGATGAAAACCGTTCAAAGTGACCAAAGACGCAAACATCAGCAGGCAAGGTTTTTGGCCTCCGTATTTTGGAATAAGCAAATTATTTTGTTCATTGATTACCTTCAGAAAGTAAAAACATCAATAACGAATATTATATAGCATTATTAGTGCGTTTGAAGTAAAACATCGCCAAAAAATGGCTACAAATGAAGAAGAAAAGTGATCTTTCACCAAGACAATGCACTGTGTCACAAGTCGATCGCAACGATGGCAAAACTACATGAATTGCACTTCGAATTGCTTCAACATCCACCCTATTCTCTGGATCAAGCCCGCAGGCCTAAAAAAAACGTTCCAGGGAAAGTGATTTTGCTCCAGTGAAGAAGTGATATCGAACACTGAAGCGTATTTTCAGCCTAAAAACAAATCTTTCTCCAAAGGAGGCATTGAATTGTTCGAGAAGTGTTGGAATCAGTGTATCACCATAGAAGGAGATAATGTTCATGGATAAAGTCGAATTTTACCTAGATGTTGTTTTATTAGTTAGGCCCGGAATTTATTGAGTAATGTGTCATAATAGCTCTGTGATCTTTGGAAGAACGTGTTCTTTGAAAAAATCTATTTCAAATCAAACAAGACACTAAAAGAACTATGACACAAGGGTTTAGTGGGTGTAAAAGAATTTGAAAACAGAACGAAAACAGTAGAAGAGTAATCAAGAAGACAGTAGATAATGATTGACATTGCATTTAATTTTTAAAGATCAATGCTGGCCGGGAAGCATAAAGCCGAAAGCGAGTTCCACAAGCAAGATGTGCGAGAAAAGAAACTGTAAGCATAAAAATTACGGTTGCATATATCAAATTCAACTGTAAATAGATGAAACTTTGTGACCAATCTAGTCTTCTTCTTCTTCTTCTTCTTCTTCTTCTTCTTCTTCTTCTTCTTCTTCTTCTTCTTCTTCTTCTATGTACTCTGTTCTTTCTACCTTCTCCATATTCCTGGTTGCTCTTAGCACGCTTTCTCCTGTTACACCACGCAATCCCCATTCTGTCATCCACCTGCTCAGGCCCTTTAAATATGTTATCAGCTGCTTTCCTCTGTCTCTTTTTCCCTCTATCTGGCCTGTCAGCATCAGGTTCTCCAAGCCCTCCTTCCTCATTGCATGTCCCAGGAAGTTCAGTTGTCTCTTCCTGATGCTCACTATTAATTTTCTCTTCGTTGCCATTCTTTCTAACACCACATCGTTGCTCACATGCTTGGTCTATGATATCCACAGCATCCTTCTGTAGAACCACATTTATGCTGTTTCAAGTTTTTCCTTCATCTTCGATGATATTGTCCAACACTCACTGCTGTATTGAAGGACTGACATCACATAGCAATCTAGCACTCTCTTCTTTGTTTCTAGGGAAATTTTCCTGTGTCTTAGTACTTTACTCAGCTACTGGAACGCGTCCTGTGCCATGCAAATTCTCACTTTCCATCTCTTGTTAGAACACTTCCTAGCTATTTAAATTTTTGTACTTGCTTGATTCTAGTATCCCCTACCTGTATTCGGAATTCTGGGTTGTTCTTTTTGCTGATGACAATGCATTCAGTTTTCTTGGTGTTTATTTGTAGTTCTTTTTTATCACTCTTCAACTACCTTCTGTAGGAGGTCCTGTAATTTTCTTTCCGTGTCTTCAATCAGCACTGTATCATCTGCATACCTTATGTTGTTCAAATTGTGGCCTCCGATTACAAATCCTGGCATAGCATCTAGGATCTTCAAAATATTCTCGCTGTACAAGTTGAACAGATCCGGTGAAAAGACACATTCTTGTCTTCCGCCCCTTTCTATCTTTGTAAATCTACTGAACTCGTTACCTGTCCTTATGCAGGCATTTTTCTGCTAGTAGAGATTCTTAATTACTCTGATGTCTTTCCCAAAAATGTCGAGGCTGCTGAGCATCTCCATCAATTCTTTGTGGCGTATTTGTCGGATGCCTTCGCATAATCAACAAAACATAGGTACAAGTCCTTCTTCATTTGTATTGCCCTTTCGGAGAGCACCCTAGTCATAAATATGGCGTTCCTCGTTCTAATATTTTTGACGAACCCGCACTGTTCCTGTCCTATCTCTGGCCTGATTCTGCTTCTCGCTCTATTTATCAGGATTTGGACGATCAGTTTTGTAATGTGACTCATTAAGCTGATAGTTTGGTGTAGTTCGCATTCGTTTGCACGTGGCTTCTTAGGCAGTGCTATAAAAATCGACTTGCATAGATCGTCTGGTATTATTCCACTATTATAAAGTTCATTTATTATTTCTGTAATTTTTCTATGCCGAATTCTTCCAGTGTTATCAGCAGCTCTATTACAATGCCGTCTGGACAAACTGCTTTTTTTCTGTTCAGCTTGGCCATTGCAGCTTCCACTTCGGATTTTAATATTTCCGGTCCGTCCTCATCTTTGTGTATTCCCGGTTGCTCTCTCCTTGTCGTGGAAAAGATCTTTTATATATTCTTCCCATCGCTAGAGTATTTCCTCTTTCTCCAATATTATCGTTCTATCTTTGGATTTTATGCATCCTGTTGAGGAGCAGGTTTTTTGTCCTGTCAGTTCTCTTATCTCTTCATGCATCTCTGCTTTACTGGTCCTGCGCAGTCTCTCTACCTCTGCGCATTTGTCGTTGAGCCATTCCTCTTTAGCCTGTCTGTATTTTTTCCGTATTTCCTTGTGTAGTTTACGGTATTTCCTTCCATGTCTTGGTGTTATTTTTTTTATCTTCTTTGCATCATGTCGAGAATCTCTTCAGTCATCCACTCGTTTTTTCTTCTCCGTCTGATTTTCTTTGGGGCTATATTGTTTGCTGATGTCACTATCGCTTCTTTTAGTGAGTCCCATTTCGAGTGTCCTTGTCTAATTTGTTCTTCGTATTTGTTTCTCACGCTGTAGGTGTATTCTTTCTGCAGGTCGAAGTCATTCACGAACGTGTTGTATTTCAGTCTTGGTGCTGTGCTAAGATTCTTCATTTT
This sequence comes from Ascarosepion bandense, assembly GCA_037127315.1. Taxonomy (NCBI): domain Eukaryota; kingdom Metazoa; phylum Mollusca; class Cephalopoda; order Sepiida; family Sepiidae; genus Ascarosepion; species Ascarosepion bandense. The sequence continues at coordinate 230,466 of JBBBDQ010000840.1, forward strand.
CCGGAGTTTTATCCTTAGTATGCAGCTGACTGGGACATGGTCGATTCCGCAGTCGGCGCCTAGATAGGTTTTGCATTGAACCACAGGGTTTCTGAAACTCCTGTTTATGGTTATATAGTATATTTTGTTTTTCCTGTCGTCTCTTGGGCTTCTCCATGTCCATAGACGACGTGGGTGTTCTTGAAACCAGGTGTTAGTTACTACCTGGTTATTTGCTGTGCACCATTGGACCCATTTTTCTCCTCGTTCGTTGCGGTCGTCTCTCCTTTCCTCTCTTTACCTACCTTGGCATTCAAGTCACCCATTATGATCCTAATTTCTTGGCTTTTGCACTGAGTCTTGGCATTGTCCAGTATAAAATAGAATGATTCTATTTATTCATCAGTGCTTTGAGTTGTTGGTGTATAAGATACTATGATAGATATGTTGAAGGATCTTCTTAGTTTAACCAAGAAAACTCTCTGAAAGATGACAGTATCCCAGAACGCATATCTTCACTTCTTTGTTTAGTATTAAGCCGACTCCTTTTTCGTTGTTTTGCCTCCTGCGTAAATTATCCTGTGAGCGTCACTGCTGAGGTCTCCACTGTTAGGCCATCTGGTTTCCCATATGCTCAGAGTATTGATCTTCAGTCTGTCCATCTCCTGCTTGACATTCTCTAGTTGTCCACAGTTATTGAGCGTCCTGACATTCCATGTCCCAAAGGTAATTGTTCCTTTGTTGCGCACAGTCGCAGAGTAACGGTCAAGAGGCACCTATTACTCATGTCGTTCCTTCCCGGATGAGGGACAGGTTTTGGAGTAAAATGTCCCCTTTACGCCGACGGCGCCTAAATTGATGAAGTCTAGGTACTATAGTGAAAAGTTCATCGGTGTAATTATAATGTAAATATTTATAGAAAAGACACAGTGAAGTAACTTTACGACGGTAGGAAAGGAATTTAAGCCGAGACGCCAAGTCAGGACCAATAATAGTGCTGATTTAAAAAAAAAAATTTATCAAGAATAAACAAATAGCAGGAGTACTGGACCAAACGTGGTAGTAATATTCTAACCATGGACGAATGGTAGACATATAGATAGATTATTGAGAGAAGAGTTGTCTAACATGACAAAATGATCCAACTTTTTTAGCAGCTGACCTAGTAATACATTCAAAGTATTCTTTCCACCTTATGTCGGCTGAGAATATTAACCGGAAAAGGCACAATGCGTTACTATTTTAGAAATTAGCATTAACCATGTTAATGGAAGACAGGAAGGGGTCTCTCAGATGATTAACAGAAAGCAGTTTGGTCTTAGAGGTGTTAAAATTAGCAAGTTATAATTTGCCCTAGTTAACAACAGGCTGTGATAGTGTGTGAGATCAAACGCCAATTTGACCTTATCGAACTGACCAGACTTAGTATCGAGACAGAAATAAATGGTTGTGTCATCAGCAAAGATAGAAAATTGAGAGTTGATTGTCTCATTTTTCCAGGAGAAATATTTCCATAACATTCAGCTTTTATCTAAACTAACTCCGAGATTTAAATTGTTGATCAGGAACTCAAAGATATCTCAGCCACAGTGTTGTTTTTAAAATCATTTCACTTCAAGTAAGGTGGAACTACCACTATTGCATAGGGGGTTAAAAAAGTAAATGTTTCCTTTAAACCCTATGGTGTGTAGTGCAGCGTTTTTGCTGTTTCCGTAGCAACCTGTTTTTTTTATGGGACTGGGTTGTTAGCCCTGGCCCAAACCTGGAGGAAGGTGATTTTCTAAGCGTAACTTAGACGTGACACACGGCCGAAAGTAAGGGACACCCAGTGAGGATCGAACTCAATACTCAATTGTAATGATTCAAACGAGACAAGCTTGCTAACCATTACACCAGAGCTAGGTGCCTGCATAAGGGGTTACAGTGAGAGAAAAGACTAGGTACAGGGGGTACTGAAGAAAGAATAAAAGATGAATGGGATTTAAGAAGATAGAAGATGGAATTAATGTTACATTTAAACTTTTGGAGATTGTGCTTCTGAAAGAGGCAATTAAACGGAAGGGAATTCCACAGGCAGAAAGTGCGAGAAAAGATACTATTTGAGTAGAAGTGACGGTTACATTTAACTATTTCAACAGTAAAATTGTGTGCCAATTTAGTAGCACACTTTAATTCACTTGAACAGAGCATCGGATAAAAATCTCATCAGAGCAGTTGCCATAAAAATTTTTTGTAGAAAAGACAGAGGGAAAATTCGCCATCTGATGCAGAAAAAGATGACAGCGATGTAAGAGGAAGGACATAAGTTTGAACGATTAGATAACTTATTTCCACACCTGGATAACTGATAATAACCGTTTGCCTATTCTAATCAATATTCTAAATGCACAACGACATGAAGACTCGACAAACAAGCTGTTCATTACGAAGACAGATACACGACTCCCGATTTATGCAATCTCTGGCGCCCTCTTACGCCTAGTAAATACCTTCTGCTTTAATTATACACTATGTTTATTCATTAGTTTTCTCCTCTGGCTTCAAAGTTGACACTAGGAACACTTAATGCTATTAAAGATAAGATCGAACATGTTTCTTTTCTTTTTCTCCACTGTTGAAATTGGCATTTGACAGCTGGAAAAAGTTTTATTCGTTGAAAATGTCTGTTCGATAAAAATATCTAAAAAATAGGAAAAGAAAAGAAAACGAATGAAAAGAATTTGAAGCTTCTTCGAAGATTTGTTGATAAATATCATGGTGGAGCAAGAAACAAAACTAGACATCAGAATAGAAAGTGGATGGGCGCGAATTCTAATAATAATAATAATAATAATAATAATAATAATAACAATAATAATGATAATAATAATAATAATACACATTGAAAGGCAAACAAATAAATTGACAATGAGGAGTGAAGGCATTTGAGAGATATAAGTGCGTAAACTGCGTCCGATAAGCTAATTGTAGCAGACGTAACGAGATAGATTGAGATAAAAACGAGAGAAGAATAAGGGTATTAATAGAGACTGTTAAGATAGATAAGAGAAACGGATCAGGAAAAAATAACAAAAATAACAAAAAAGAAAGAGATGAATAGGTATTAAGATATTAACTGATGAAAATATATAGATAGATATGAAAATGTACACACGTACACACATATAACTTCTTCTAAGCTATATGTGTGTATGCGTGTACATTTTCATATCTATCTATATATTTTCATCAGTTAATATCTTAATACCTATTCATCTCTTTCTTTTTTGTTATTTTTGTTATTTTTTCCTGATCCGTTTCTCTTATCTATCTTAACAGTCTATCTATCAGCCACAGTGGCTGAAAGTATGGCTCACCCACTGAGGATGAAACTCAGCCAGTCAGTTAAGTGCCATACGTGGTACACGCTTGGGCGATCATGTCTTGAGAAAGTGACATAACTGACTGGGAAGAAGATTATCTCGCAGTAGGTTGCCATTACTTTCTGCGGTAGACTGGTTGCCAGCCAAGGCTATAGAACCCAATCTGTTCTGTTATTTAACCCATAACTGGAAGGAAGAGACGGATTAATACCTTTCCCAAGGATATTTGTGCCTAAGTGAATGCAAGAAATTCAACTGGAAATCGAACTCAGCTCCCCGATATCCACTGCACCGCAACGCACATCCTCATTAAACAGTCGTTACTGATCTAGCGAGACGAGCTTGCTAACCGTTCACCATAAAACATCAAAAGATAGAGTGATTTATTAAGCATAGCTAATATTTTTTGCCCAAGGCCGGGATTAAGAATTACCTGGTGAGGATCGAATTCGCTACTAATTCGAAATTGATCTAGTGACAGAAGTTTGCTGACCATTGTACCACATTGAAGGGCTATAGTAATTTACTTTAGCATAGCTTAGTTCCGACATTAACGAGCACCTAACTTGCTAACCATTAAACCACGTTGAAGTGCACAACGAACACACGTATATATGAAACAAATATATTTATGTGTCACCATAAAATTAAAAGTAAAAAAAATTCTTAAATCATTACTTAAAAATTCAATAATAATAATAATAATAATAATAATAATAATAATTATTATTATTATTGTTTATTAACAGGCAAAAAATTTACTTCAATCAGTGTATTCCTTAGTTTTCTTTTTCCTAATGTCAAGAGATTTTAAAATAAGATTTTCTCTAATTCAAAATTGAACGCATAACGCAATATTTTAGCCTTACTGTTTCTCTGTATAAATGCAAGTTTCTAAATATGTCACGAAGTTCTTTTGTTATATATATATATATATATATATATATATATATATATATATATATATATAGTTTTTTGTAATCTGTGATTTTTAGTTATATTCGGCTATATATGCTCGTTTTCATTTTTAAGTATGTATTTGAAATTTTTCCTTTTGGTCTTTATATGGTTATTTTAGGTATTGTGAATATTATGTGTAAATTACGTGTATATATGTGCTTGTATGCATTTGTTTGTGTGTAGTAATATCTATTTACAATGAGATCGTTAGACTTTGCGTTTCTTCCGACCTTG